>PVHP010033520.1:0-19604 GCA_004024765.1 Zapus hudsonius
TTGTCACCAGGAAAGAATCACAGATAACAACTGTCTTGGGGAAGAGTGTTTTAATTTTGTAACTGGACATATGCTATGTGAATCAAACCTGAAGGTAGCCATTAGGTTTTGCTAAAACACAAACAAGCAAACAAATAAGCAAAAATACAATAGTACTTTATTTCTGTCTCATGATATTGAAGAAATACAATAGCTGGCCAGGTAGGGAAACTAAGTTGCTTACATGTTGGCTACAAAATGGGGTAGATTCCTGGATCCTACTTTCCTCAGCTACACACAACTCACTGTGAACAAATCATTCCTCCAGTGCATCACTAAACCCAGAGGCCTTGGAAGCCAGGAAGGAGTAGCCAGCTGATTTGCTCAAATGCAGTCTCAGTGCCCAGCTTTGGAAGACTTGCCCTTCTCTGCAAGGTCAGAGGTTTTCCCTCACTGATTTTAAAGGTCTTGATGCCAAATATCTTAAATCAAGGTAACTTAGAAATATATTGAAAAGAATTGAAAAAATTGAGGATCTTGATAGATATTCAAAGTACTATATGGCCAAAGTTCATGTGTCTTCATGAGATTTTTATTAATTAGGTTAAGGAATCCATTCATCTATACTCTATTGTGGTAGAACCAAATACAGTCTGGCCGGTCATAGTTACAACAGGACATTCAGTCACCTCAGTCCAAGGTCTGTACTTAGAGTCTCATGACATGGATATTGTCCTATGAGAGTGTGGCAATCTCTCATGTCTGAGATACAGCTCATTTTGAGAGATGCCCTTTCTAGATATGTCAAAGGTAGTATTTGCTAAATGGGAATTCCTCCTTTCCCAAACCAAGAAACCCAAGAAGCCAATTTGCAATCAAAATATTGCTCTATTGGCTGGAGAGATTGCTTAGTGGTTAAGGCATTTGCCTGCAAAGAAGGACCTCAGTTCAGTTTCCCAGTACCCACGTAAAGCCAGATGCACAAGATGGCACACGTGTCTGGAGTTCATTTGCAGTGGCTGGAGGCCCTGGCGTGCCTATTCTCTCTCTATCTCTCTCTCTGTCTGCCTCTCTCTCATATAAATACATATAGTATGCTCTATTATGTCTGGAATTTGGAAAGGAGGATGATGGGAAGTGAGGCCCAAGGAAGCCTGCCTTCCTCCTTCTGTTTCTATCACTTTGATACTATATGTCACTGGCTGGCACAATGCCCACTATATATATATATATAAAGTGGTTCCTTTTTTCTATACCTTTTTATACCCTTTTACCTTTATTCTCTAGGTATATGATTTTTCTTGAATATATTATAATATATCACAGATTTAATTATTTTCTCATTAATTTTTAAATGAGTCTAGGCTAATATCTCCAGGTGTGAGAGTTCATTTTGACATGACCTGCCACTGTCTTTAGTTGCAAATATCATAATTGCTTCTGAGTAACCTGGTTGGTTTTGTTTGTATAGTTTCCCTGTACACATAGATGAATAAAAGTATTCCAGTGATATGTGGAGCATTGCGACAAAATCCTAATGCTATCAGCTCCAGGAATGCGCTTGAAGTTTTTTGTATTAACTTGAGGTAAGCCAGGTCAGATTGCATCTTGAATGAAGACACTTATATCCTGATCACTAAATGGGCTCCTTTCTTCTGATACAAATTGTGTGAGATTCACACCTTGTCTTGCTGCTACCCAGGCCCAAGCGTCTCTCAATATGTCTCCAATAAACCATGTTCTGGCAACCCTAAATCTTTCTTTGGTCTAATGGCATCTTGGGACCAGTCCTTATATATTGAGACTGGGTTACTCCAAAACACAAAGTTTTACTCTTAGCTGTAAAGGCTTTTAGTTTCTTTAAAATAGCTTGTTAAATATCCACCCTCATACTTGTATGTTTATTATAGTGGTATAATTACAAACTCCCCAGACATTCAAGTATTACTTACTATACTATGCACCTATGATTAGATATAGACATAAAGTCTATATATAAATGTACTGCATATGTGGTTCTCCAGTCTATGATCCCCAAGAGACTGGGGTTATGGATGTGCATGGCCATGGCCAGCTTTAACGTGGGTCCTGAGGAGTTGAACTCATGAAATCTCAGTCCCTCATGTTTGCAGCAAGAGCTCTTGTCTGTGGAGCCATCTTCCCAGCCCCTGAAATATGTTGTTACAAACACATTAAAATGGCCCAGTGCTCATATGTGTAATCAATAGATGTGTACTTTGCACCTAACATGTGCTTAACACTTACGTAGGTGCTAGAAATAGCAATTAGGAAAGTTCTTGATTTCATAGAATGCACAATACAGTGACAGTTAAAAAGTATACATGTACATTTATAACACAATTTCATACGGCAAATGCTGATGAAGAAAAATTAAGCCATGTGAAAACTGAAGAAGCATACGTTAGATAGTATCATGATAGTTTCTTAGAGCACTCAGGACTATATTGGGAGTGTCATTAAACAAATAGATGAATTTATTAATACTGGGGTTTCTAGCTTAATCATAAACCATCACAAGGACTATAAAGCAAATACAGAGCATCAGTCAATAAATCTGGCATTTTTCATCTTTGTAGCAGATATTATCATTGCTTGGTTATAAAAAGAATATAAAAATTTGTTCAAATTCAATCAACATATAAATACTTTGAGGACAGAGTTAACAAGATTGATGTTTCAACATGTGATAAAGTGAAGCAGGTGCTATAGGACCTAGATAAGTTAGAGAAATTCTCAAATTTCAGTTAGCATATTAATCTTCTGTTTTTTTCATAATCCATAAAAACCATGCAGCATATGGTATAGTGTCAAGGTTTTTTAAAATCCTATTTATGTGTATAAGTTCACATAAGATGCATCTTCTTTTGTGCATTATATAATGGTGCTAAAATATGAGGTCATTTAAGGATTTGCCAAACGTAGAGAAAGAAATATATTTGTAGTTTTACATTAGGATACAATTATGCTGTGGGAAAGTACTGTTGCCTAAATACATCTTGAAAATACACTTTTGAGGAGAATGAATAGCACACAAATTCTGATTTAAGTTATTTTGAAAAGCGGGCTACAGACAGATGAGCTGAGCTTCAATAAAGCATAAACTGGGAGCACACACTACAGTTGGAAGAGTGGCTGTTGGAAGTGTGCAGAAAGCTTGTCAGTAGAGGGAGGGTTCAGGGACAAGCTGTCATATCTATGGGCTGGCCTTTTGATGGCCCGAATCTGTAATCGCTAAAGTGATCAGGGTCGAAGTTATCTATTCAAACTCTATTTGCTGATGAAACTAAGACTTGGCAAGGAAAGTGGCTTGGGGGAAATCACCTGCCAAACGAATTCATGCTGAGCCTTTAGCCACACAGTGCTCACCTTCCCCGTTCACTTTTCAGCCCTCTTTTTTTGTAATTATATCTTTATTATCCATAATTAGATACACTGTATGAGCAAATAATGTGTGGATGTCCCCAATTCCCTGATTTCCCTCCTCCCTGTCCCCAATTAGCTGGGTATCTTCCTCCACCATCTTGTTGAACTTCACAGCACAAAGGGTTAGGTAGATTGAAAGTGAAACTCAGCATACTTTCAGGTGTACATTCTTTTTTTCCTTTTGGACAGGGTATTAGGTCTCCCTCTCTAGCTGAGACTATTTCCAAACTCGTTCACCTCCTGCTTCTGCCACCCAGAACTGAAAATACAGGGTACATTTCTCTGCTGTATCAGTAAAACATTTCGCAGCAGAAAATAATGACAGCCAAACGTACAAATGAGGTTTAAGGATTCCATTTGTCTCTTTTACTCAGAGCCCTAACATAATAAAAATTTTAAATTCATTCATAGATGTAAGACCCCATAAGCAGAGGTTGGGAAAGGGGGCTGGGGCTGAGATGGATGGAGGGAGGAAGGCCAGACCAAAGTAGAAAATCATAGATCTTGATTTGTTCATGGTCTCTCTTTTGAAAGAAAAATATTTAGCTCCCCAAGCTTTCCTTTCCTAGTCTATAGGATGTAGGAATCTGCCTGCTTGATTCCTGTGGTTCTGTCCTTTTGGAAATATTGTTGGAAAGCACAGATGATTCTCTTTTTCCTCCCTCTGGAGCTGGGAATGGAACACGGGGCCTTAAGCATGCCAGGCAAGTGCTCTACCATGGAGCCACGTTCCCAGCCATACATAGCTCTTCATGGAGCTTCCTTCTCGATCTCAACATGCAACCAGAAAGCACCCATGTTGATGAAAGCACCCATCTTTGATGGTCTGTCAGTAAGCCTGTTAACTTGGAATTATATTCAGCCATTGGCTGGCCACAGTGATGGGGAGGTTGAGTGAGAGCGTCGATGCCCACAAATCACACACAAACAAAGCCTTCCCTGGGGAGGTCAGGGCAGTATGAAGGTCAATAGCATGTAGGCAGTCTTGCATTTCAGCTCAACGGTTCCTTGCCATCTGCCTAGGTTTCTATGGTCTCACATTAGCTTGACTGTATTCCAACTAAATGTCCACCCCATGCCCCTACAACCACGTTGCTTCCATGAAAAAACCCCACGTCATGATTGGACAATCAGGAACTTTACACAGGTTCTCTGCCTGGACAGTAGCCTCTAACTGTCTGCCTAGAGGGAAACTCCTGTCTCAGATTTCTTTCTTAAATACCATGTTTATTAGAGAAAAACTTTCCCTAGCTCTGCTGATAATAACAGAAATTTAACTTTTCATTTTCTTCCTTGATTAATATTTCTTTAGAGTCATTCACCTGTCTACTCAGATAAGTAGGAACATCGTTTGATCACCCTTATTTTTATTTTCTCATTGCCATATCACTGAGATCTGAAACAAGGATTGGCACATATTAAGTGCTCAGTACACATTTGTTCAAGAAGTTAGTGCCCAGTAAACATGCCAGAAACAGTAACAGAAATGGTTGCACCTTGTCTATCTGAGGAGAAAGACTGATGAGGAGTGAGAACAGGGATCTCATCTGCCATGCATTATGACAGGTTTCACCCTGTGTGTATTACATTTGTGATAAATTATTTTAAAGAAGTGGCTAGATTTGGGTCTGAAATATGCCATCACGCTATGCACATTTCATCTGAATTTCACTTTATTTCTTCCACTTCAAACTACTTTGCTTTTGCACACGGATGGAAATGAACTGGTGCAAGGGAGAGGACATCTCTCCGCTCCATCCCTGCAGGAGTTCACTGTTCTGGAATCTGAATGCCACCCATTCTCACTAATGGCCACATATGTGAAGCCAGGCAAAGACTTTTATATGAATTAATTGAAATGATACCAATTAAAAACGCAGCTCATGTAAGTGTGAATGCAAACGCCAGTGGATACAATCAATTTCAGCGAGGGCACGGATGTCATTTCTGTCCCTTCAGCAGCTTACACTGGCAGGGAAGAGCTGGAGAAAGACCATGGCACAGCGGCAGAGGTGGGAGGAGGGGGGGTCAGGGTCACATGTCACAAACATTGCCAATTGTGACTCAGGGGCAGGTGTTTTCACTTTCCACAAGAAGTGTTTGCAGGATGCAAAAAGTGGAGCTGAACTTTTCTTGGCTGTGTGATACTAAGACACCAGTAGGTCGTAAGACCACTTCTTTTACACAGGGCGTGAAGCATTTCTATCAGTTAAAAAGTAAACTAAAAAATCTCTGCTTTCCCTCCCCATCTTCTCACCCACCTTCCACATCTAATCACAGACACACACACACACAGACACACACACACAGACACACACACCCCTAATTCATGAACACACACACCCAGGCACACACACCCTGATGCCTCACCCCAGGACTCAGATGATCAATGCTGAGCTCTTGGCCTGGTTCCTGCAGAAGTCACAAGTGAGTTCTAACAAACCCCCCTCTAAAGCGACCTCCTGTCGTATGCTCCTCAGGACTCGGTGAGTTCATCCGCCAAAAATCATGTTTTCTTTGCATCCTTAACTGAACCAGCATTAAAGGGGGAAATGGGAACTCAGCGCCGCCAGCTACGGTATCTCTCCCATCAGTTCCCCAATAGGGCCTGGCAGGGACCTGTCGAGCCTCTGGATAAATTGTATTTTCCAAGGGTTAATTAAGCTGTCTTGAGCTTCTGCATGAAGAGGAACAAACTGGCACTTGCAGCGCTTTCTGAAACCTGCTGTCGACATTACAGTCCCTGCTGCTTTTAGCTGTATCGATCCGATGCCTGACCTGTGAAATCCTGATGGCTGCTAACACTGCAAGCTTACCGGGGCTTTCCAAGGGAGCTTGGGGACAGCTTGTGTAGTCAGGTACAATTACCTATCCCTCCAGGAGAGCCAATTAGTTCACAAAGAGCTGGAGCAGAACAAATGTTTTGTATGTGGTTTAGAATCCTAAAAAAAGAAAGGGGAAGAGAGGGGAAAGGCTTTGTTCTCGCTGACTCTTTTGTTCCTAATTTTATGATTATTGTTCGATTCACAGTGGTCCTCACATTTTCTCACATGTTTCTGAAAGAATTATAAGAACTGGATAAACCAGGTTTACAGTCTTCTCTCTTTAAGCTATGAAAATTGCCTTGTGCTATTTAAGATCCAGTTTCTGGACCAATTGTATGAACTGAAAGATAGAACACCCAAGTTTGCTCTACTTTCTGCCCGACAGAAAGTTTTTTTTTTTTTCTATAGATGCCACAATAAATTCTAATCGAAATGAATTGTTCCCTTAATAATAAAAAAAGATGAATGAAAACTACTCTCTATGCTTGGTTTTGTAGGTAAAATGCAAGAATAAGAGATCCTAGGTAGAAATATGGTGTGTGGATCCAGGTCAACATTGGCATGACTATTAATGCCACAGGTGCAGGGAAACTTTATAGATTGTCAACTAATACACTGTAGTGAGCTTTGAGCAAAAGGTGGCAAAACTGATGGACATTTATGGAGCCTGTATGGACGACTGCTCTCCAGTAAGAGTGGCCAGTGCTACTGGGAGGTCACACTTCCTACACCGCTGCCTTTGTGACCAGCTCACCGCAGAAGGTGCTCTGTCATGTTTAATTTTTCATCTGAATACTATCTAGAACGTGCACAGATCAATAATTAACCCCAAAACTTAATGTACCAGCAGAATTAACTGCAAATAAATTTTTATGTCCTCTTCATGTTAAAAAGCAGCAAAAAAGGAGAAAATAGAAATCAGTTGTTTTCATAGAAAATTAAAGTATGGTTTCAAATAGTATATTTCAGTATAATGATATCATATATATGTTATATTATATAAACATGAATATGTAATACATATACCACATAGTATACACATACACACATGCACACATGGTAGCTACTAAATAAACTTGTAGTAGAAATTTAATGTGAATAAAGAAGTTAGTTCCTTATCACAGAAACCTTTGTTCCTACCAGAAAAGTAGCTAATGTGAATATTTCATTCCTACTGTGGAAAGAAGTTAAATGACATTGATAAAAAATTTTCATTATATTTTAGAAGTAGTACCTTAAAATAAAAATAGACTCTTGAAACTTACGGCCAGGCCTCTCTGGTGGTCGGTGGCCCCAGCACCCTCCCCAATATCTCCTCTACCCCCACCCAGCCACCTACACTTCCATGCCACCAGGCCCTACAGGTGGTCCGTGGCCCCCACACCCTTTTTTTCTCTACCCTCACCCAGCTACCCAGACTTCTCCCCTGACAGGCCCCTCTTGGCAGCTCCCATGCTGTCCCCCACGCAACCACCTGCCCTTCTGCCCCACTAGGAACCTACTGTTGTCCTGGGGACCTCTGTGCTTCTCTTTCCCTCCCTCTACCCCCACCCAGTCCTTCCAACCCTTCAGACAACTACTGGTGGTACCAGAGGCCTCTGTACTTCTCTTTCACTCTGGTCCCCAACCTGCCACCTGCCCTGTCACCCACCTGACCCCTTCCAGGGGTTCCTGCAGCCTCCGTGCTTCTTTCTCCCTCCACTAACCTCCAAGCCATCTGCTCTTTGTCCCCTACAGACCACTCCTGTCAGATCCAGCAGGCTCTCCTCTATCAAAGCTCCTGGGCCTTGTGGCTCTCCTTGCACACAGGCCAGTGGGCCAGTGGCTCTTCCCTCTACTCATCCCCAGGCCTTTGGATACTCTCTCTACAGCCCCACAGCTTTCTCCTTAGGCTTCCTGCTAGCTCATGCAGCTTCTAGACTCTTGTCCAGAGTAGGAACTCTCACCACAGACATTACCAGCCTACACAGAGGTTCTGCAGAGTTTGGCAGCGAAGGCTGCTACCTAGCTTCTTGAGCTACAGGGCAAAGGAGAAAAAGCAGGAGAGACTCAGACAACTTCACCCAGGTCTATAAACATCTAAGAAAGTAAGTGAGATATGCTGTGTGTGGGAGGGACAGAGCTGGTCAGTAGAGTGTTGGGGGAAGGTGCTCCCTGTGGGCACTGCCCCTAGAGAAGAAGTTCTAGACCCCAAGAGTTACAGGATGGAGAGGAGCACTGGCCTGTTTGGGCCTTGAGCTCCAGGGAACACAAACAGCTGTAGTTCCTCTCGTGGGGAGGAGGCCTGGGCAGCGACAAAGAGCCTGAGCATTCAGTTTCAGGGTAATACAGTCTGGTAAAAAGTATGTAGAACTTCGGGTATATTTGAGTCCGGAGCTCCAAGGATTACAAATGGGAATAGCACCTGCCATTCCCTAACAGGGGGGAGGTCAATGTGGTGGTTCACAGCCTGAGCACTGAGGTGAAGGGAGTCCCAGTCTGGTGAATGATAGAACCTGCCTGGGGATGGAATGGCTCAGATGGGAGAGATACTTGTTGAGGTTAAACCCAGTGATGTAACATTGTTCTGGGTGGAACATGATGAACAGAACCCCCCCAGAGGGCCTTGATCCAATTCCAACTATAGAGCAAAAGTTCTCTGGAAGGTGCATGACAAAGGGGTAAAAGGGAGATCTCTAAACCTTCCCAGCTGGGATATGGAGGGGGAAGAGGAACAAGTAGGTCAACTCTGAATACCCCTGAACCCCAATAGCAAGACACAGTGGTGAGTACAGTCAGGGAAGATCTGTAACCCTCACACTATATTGTATACCAAACACTAGTCCAGAACTACTGGCATACCCATAACCTCCACAACTAACACATCTGTGGTCACAACACTATACCAAACACAACCAGTACATAGAATAGAACACACCATGCATACCCAATAGAAACGTACATTGAGAAAACTAGACCCTTATCGTGAAATGGGAAGCAACTAACATACAAAAACCACAGTAGTTTAAACTGAGACTCCCCAATCTAGGACCCCTAGTCCTACAATGGAGGAGGCCAATGAGAACACATGGGAGGTAACAAAACCACAATCACAAAATGAGAATAAATTAACTACTGGTCATAACTGCAATGAGATCATGACCAGGATGATGGCTAAAATGCTGTAAAAAAAGATATAAATGAGAAGAAACTCAGCAATGTGAGCATAGACATAAGATTGAACCCAATGGAGGAAAATCTGACCTATGTCAAAAACACATTAAGCAAATTGAAGATGACTCAATTATGGGAGGAGCTAGATAATCAGCTGATTAAGTTTGATGAGGACTTAACAAAACTCAAGAACAAATTCCAGGAGACACTAGCAAAAAACAAAATGTAGATTGGAAATTGGAACTCAACAGAGGAATGGAGACCATGATCAAAAATATAGTAGAAACCAGAAATCAAACAGAAGTTTAAAAAGTCTCCTTTGTATCCCTCAGTCATAGAGTTGATAACCTGGAGGACAAATTCTCAGAACTTGAAGACAAGACAGAAGAAAATAAGGATTCCATAGGCTTCAAGAAGTTAAAAAAAATCATGTGAACAAAATATGAGGGATCTGTGGGAAACAATAAAGAGACCAAATCTCAGGATTATGGGCATCCCAGAGGGAGAAGAAACCCAGGACAAAGGCACACAAAATATTTTCAACAAAATTATACAAGAAAATTTTCTTATCTTAAGGCCAGTCCAGATATAAGAAGCCCACAGAACTCCAAAAAGACAAGACAAAAAAAGAACTCTCCACGACATATCTTGGTTAAAATAATAAACATAGAAAGTAAGGAGAGAGTGCTCAAGGCAGCAAGAGAGAAACAACACATCACGTATAAAGACAAACCCATCAGACTTACCTCAGACTTCTCATTAGAAACCATGAAGGCCAGAAGGTCTTGGAACAATGCTCTTCTAAGCCTAAACAATTAAGGATTCTAACCTAGATTACTCTACCTGGCAAAGCTATCCCTCATAATAGATGGAGAAATGAGTGTGTTCCATGAAAAAAGCCAACTCTATGATTACATGAACACAAAGCCAAACTTACAGAGGATACTACAGGAGATATCCCACACATGAGACAAGCAACCCACCTCAAGATTCTAATAGAGAAAGAGCATGGTAATCAAAATTATAGGGTTAACAATAATATGGAGTCATCAACCACTATATACCTTCCAATTTGGTAGGACTTAAAGCAAACCTCATGATTATAACTCTGAATATAAATGGACTTCCCTCTCCTGTAAAAAGGCGTTGATTAGCAGGGTGAATTAGAAAAATGGACCCTATCATCTGCTGTCTTTAAGAAATGCACCTCACCAATAAAGACAGAAATATCCTTAATGTGAAAAGATGGAAAATGATTTTACAAGTAAACGGAAATAAAAAGCAAGTGGCTATGGCTACATTAATATCTGACAAAATAGACTCTAAACCAAAATTAATTTAAAAAGTACAATGAAGGTCACTTCTTACTCATTAAGGGAATGATCCAACAAGAGGATATCACTATCATAAATATGTATGCATCAAATACACGTTTACCACATTTCATAAAGCAAAACTTACTCAGAAAGAAAACCCAAAACAGAAATAGACCCTGATTCCTTGTAGGAGGCTTTAATGCAGCATAATCATCTCTAGACAGATCATCCATACAGAAGGTCAGCAGGGGAAATAACAGAGCTTAACAGCAGCATAGATCAACTAGGCCTAAGAGACATTTATAGAACATTCCATCTCAAGGCTGCAGAATATACATTCTTCTCAGCAGCCCCTGGAACCTTCTCCAAAATAGACCACATATTAGTACATAAAACGTGCCTCAACAAATTCAGGAAGATTGATGTGGTCCCCTGCATCATGTCAGACCACAATGTGTTAAAGTGGGAAATTAACAATGGGAGGAGCAGCAGAAATTGCACCAACTATTGGTGACTGAATAATACACTATTAAACAATGAATGGGTGGTTCAAGAAATCAAAAAAGAAACTGAAAATTTCCTTGAAGTGGACATTAATGAAAACACAACATACAAAAACCTATGGGACACAATGAAGATAGTCCTAAAGGGCAAATTCATAGCACTAAATGCCTTCATAACAAAGACAGAGAGATCTCATATCAATCACCTAACCACCCAACTAAAGGCATTGGGAAAACTTGAATAATCCAACCCTAGGAGTTAAATGCAAAAAGAAATAATTAAGATCAGAGCTGAGATTGATGAAGTAGAAACAAAGAAAACAATTTTAAAATAGATAAAAGAAAGAGCTGGTTCTTTGAAAACTAAATAAGATTGACAAACCCTTGGCCAATGTAATAAAACAAAGAAAAGCGAAGGCCCAAATAAAAAAAAAATCAGAGATGAAAAGGGAGAGGTCACAACAGACCCCAATGAAATTGGAAGAATCATCAGGTCATACTTCCAAAATCCATACTCCACAAAATTGGAGAACCTGGAAGAAATGGATGAATTCCTGGACACCTACCACCTACCTAAGCTTAACCTAGAGCAGATAGATCTCCTAAATAAACCTATTACATCCACAGAGATTGAAAATGCAATCAAAAACCTCCCCCGAAGGAAAAGTCCAGGACCCAATGGACTGTCAGCCAGATTCTACCAAACCTTCATCATAGAACTGAAACCACTCCTACTGAATCTTTTTCTGTTATAGGGATAAAGGAATGCTCCCAAACTCCTTCTACGAAGCTAGTATCACCTTGATCCCCAAACCAGACAAAGATGCAACAAGAAAGGAAAATAACAGACCCATAAACCTGATGCACTTAGATGCAAAAATCCCAAACAAAATCCTTGCAAATCGGATACAACAATACATAAAAAAAAATTATACATCTAGACCAAGTAGGCTTCATCCTAGGGATGCAGGGATGGTTCAACATATGGAAGTCAATTAATGTAATCCACCAAATTAATAGACTTAACCACAAAAACAACATGGTCATCTCAATTGATGTAGAGAAGGCCTTTGACTAAATCAACACCACTTCATGATCAATGCTAGGCATAGATGGCTTATATCACACCATAATAAAGACAATATACAAACTCCCTAATAATACTCAATGGGTAAAGACTCAAAGAGTTCCCACTCTAATCAGGAAAAAGTCAGGGATGTCCACTCTCGCCACTCACTGCTCTTCAACATAGTGCTTGGAGTTCTAGCCGAAGCAATAAGACTGGAGAAAGGCGTAAAAAGGATTCAAATTGGAAAGGAAGAATTAAAACTATCCCTTTTCTCAGATTACATGATCCTATACATAATAGACCCATTTGACAGAAACCTGCCATTTATGTTTCCTCTTCTGTGACTTCTCTGTTGAGATCGATGTCTCGTTTTGTGAGGGGGTGTTTGATTTTTTTATTATTTATTTTTTGAGTTCTTTGTAAATTCTAGATATTAGACCTCTGTCTGAGTTATAGCTGGCAAAAAATTTCTCCCAGTTTAATGGTGGTCTATTGGCTGTGCGTATGGTATGTTTATCTGTACAGAATAGAAATATGAGGGCATCACCTAGTAAGAGGGGCCATGAGTTGAAGGGGAGGAAGCCAAACCCTATAAAAAATTGATCACACTAGCAACTCCCTGTCCCAGTTGTTGGATCCTTCCAATACTGAGCTATTGATCAAAGAGATCTACTAGGTCCCCAAAACAAGACAGGTGTCTGTCAGCTCTTGAATACCCTCCCCAGGCCAAAGGTAAGATTGTCTTGCTGAAGAAACCTCAGAAAGTCATTGTACAACACTGAGAGACCCTGTTAGATCCAGAATGGCAGCCAGCTCCCAGATGGTAACATGTGTAGTGCTGGAGGGCATTACATGAGATACCAGGGGAAATTGGTCAGTAATATTTGGAGGATCAGAGACCTCAGAGATTCTGGAGGCTCCAGCTTCTCCCCACAGGATGTCACTGCATGGAAGGGCCATGTAAGAGCCCACACTGTAGTTTATCTGTTTGTAAAATGGGCTGCGAACTTGACAGCATGGGCAGTCTGATGTTTCAGAGTGTTGCTCTCTCCCTTATTAATGTCAAGTACCGTTAAGGCCATCAGTTGTGTGTTGGAAAGGGGTGGATGACAATTTCCAGCACTGGAGGGTCTTGGCATACACAATTTTGGCACTGGAAAAAAATAGGACCCTGCATGATTCAGGGTGAAATTCAGCATTTTATTTGGTAGAGGTGTGCAGATAGCAAACTCCACTTGTTCTCATCAACAACACTGTGTGTGTGTGTGTGTGTGTGTGTGTGTGTGTGTGTGTTTGTTTGATGGTGGTGGCTAGAGAAAAATGAGTTCCAAACCAGGAGATTAAGATTAATTCCTCCAGAGCCATCTACTTCATTGCATGGTCACTGATCATGGCCTTCTCTCTCCTAGTGATTTTCACAGTAATAAGTTATGCTCTGAGAAAGCATGGGGTAATAATGCAAAACCTTGATCAGAACTGCAAAATGACACCTAATATGCGCTACATATTATTAACTTTCTTTTTATGAGAGAAAAATAATTTTCCAAGTACCTGTGAAAATTCTAAAAACCATTTTTCTTCGAAACAGTTCCTGGGAAGAGACAGTAAGAATTTAATAAACTATTTGTGAATAGACAGATTATGGCCTTCACTCTACTTCTGATACCAGGAATTATCATCCAAAGTTCACTTGGAAACTACAAATATGAATGGAAGACTGCTACTGAGGTTGAAAGTCTTCCTATTTCTCCTTACTTTCTTCTATTAAGTTTTCTCTTAAGGCAGAGAAGAAAACTTGCTTAGGTTCTTTATGAAGGCTTTCCCTCTGTTAACTAAGTCAAGTCCATCATGATCTGAGTTTTTTCCATCATCAGAGGACCTGGAGCTATATTATGATGATACAGAGCACAGACATAGTTACAAACTATATTTTATATTTGAAATGTCAGTGTCCAAAATATATAAGAGAATAGAAAACATTTTAAAAGTGTGACTTTATAAGTGATTAACAAACTGCTCAAACCTAGGCACTGTTCTGAAACCTTTTTTTCTATAGAATGTTATCAGGTACACTAGTTTTTCTATCCATGAAGGGCCTCCTTTCTCCTCCAATTTGAGAATAGTGTCCATGTTTTGCCTTCTGAGATGTGCCTGAACATATAACTAAATGTGATTTTTCATACAAAGACATCAAGGAAGAGAAACAATGAATTTTTTAATCCTGATAAGTAAAGGTGTTCTCATGACAAAGTGAATAAAGGAGGCTTAAACGTGGAAAATTATTTTTAATAATTAAAGAAATATGAGAATTGTGTTTATTCAAGTCAAATTGTTTTTATTCTTTATTATCTATTGTACAAGAATAAAATCTCAAGAAATAATCATGCTATTAATGCTGGATTTCTTTTACCTATCTACTGTTATACAATTCACAATAAATATTAAGAATAGTAAAAATATGACACTCTGCCTTAGGTTTGTTTTGAAATTAATCCAAGTTCATTTCTCTAGGAACTTTTCCTTATTTATGTAACTTATTTATAACATCAAATAGCATCTTCTAAAATAAGAGATGCCCACCGGAAGACAACTTGTTCTTGTATCAACAATGACAATTCTAAATTTTATCTTCTGACTTTATTTCATTTTAGATACCTAGACTAAGATTAGCTTATGAAAAATACAGTGTTGCTGGGGAGATGGCTCAGGGGTTAAGAGTACTTTCTTCAAAAGTAGAACTATGGCTCAATTGCTCTTTTAATCCAGGCTCACTATGTACAGGGCACTATGCAGGCACTAGAGTCATAATTGTGAAAACCAAACTGAACAGAAGCATGTTCCTCAACCCCCAGTCCTCAGAACCTGAGGGGAGAAATTACTAAGTAATCTTAGTTAAGAATTTTGGTAACTTCTTGGGAAGGAAAGAGTATACAGACACATGGCAGCATGTGAAGGGACCCAGGCCAGGAGTAATGATGGGAGAATATTCTGAGGAGGTGCTGTTGGAGCCATACTTTGCAGGTTGGAAAATGCCTGGTAACCAGAGTGATGCAATAATGCTGAACACATTGAGCTAGAGGGTGAGGGTAGCTAAGAGGCTAGGCCATAGGCAGGGGGCGGCCGGTGAGGATCCAGCAGCAGACATGCTAGTCTTCATGCTTGTAGTGATAGGAAGTTATTGCAGGGCTATAAGTGAATGTAACTTGGGAACACTGAGTTTTCAAAACACTCTTCATCAGCAATTGAGATTGAGTAGAAAGAGTAAGAACTCACTATGTTAGGAAGCTCTGAGGCCCTGTCTGTCACACTTCCCATCTGCACCCTCTCAACCATGGTAACCTAAGCCTGTTATTGCCTACATACTCAGAGAAGCTCCAGCTTCACATTGGCCACTTTGGCCTCAGTGTACAACCTGAGCTTTGTTTCTTTTCATCATAGTGTTTGAGAAATTTGTTTACCCAGGCTGACCTCAAATACACTGGATTTAAATTCATAATCTTCCTGCCTCAGCCTCCTAAGGTACTGGAAGTATAGGCCCTCATAACACACACTTGTGTTGAGTTTTCAAAATTTATTATTATGAACTTTACAGTATGAACGTATTATATATTGGTCATATTCCAATTGCTTTAGACTCTTATATCCCTTCCTTCCCACCCCCATTCCACTGAGGGACCTCCTCAGTGTGGTTGTTGGTTTTCATGTAGGGTAATGAATGGACCAGTAAGTCTCAGTCATGGGGCAATGTCTCATGTTACACCTTCTCAACCTGTGGCTCTTGCAATCTGTCTCCTCTTCTGCAATGTTCCTTGAGCCTTGGTGGGTATGTTATAAGTCTCCTTTAGGCTTCTCTGCATTGTCTGAATTTCTTCTTTGATGAGTTTTGAGTCTCCTCAGCATCTACCATCACCTCCTTGGAGGACATTGACAGGTTATGAGTGCTTAAATTACCATTTCCTCTCTAGTGTTTCCTGGACCCTGGCAGATGTGATCGAGATGCCTTGTCTTGTGCTAGGCAGTCAGCTAGATTTTCTTGTCCTATTGATGGATCTTGGTTCTCTCAGGGATTTGCCACCATCTGTAAAAAGCAGATTCTCTCACCAAGAGAGCTGCAAAGATCAAAGGGACTAACCCTAGTCCTTTCAAAGACCTTCTGAAATACAATCTTTTCTTAGCCAAGGACAGTGGCCATTTCTCTCTGGAGTCTAAGACCTTCCTCTGCATAGGAGTCTGACTTGGTTCTCAGTACCAGGAATGAGTTCGCTCCCACTGAGAGGGCCTCATATCCAGTCGGAGAATAGTTGGTTACCCCCCACATCCTGTGTGCCACTATGGCCCAGGTCTGTAGTAACTTGTAGGATTCTGTGTTTGTATTGATTTTTTAAACCACATTAATTTTTCATAAAAATATTTAAGTTCCCATCTTAGAACAGTGAGATCATGTGGGTTTAGATTCTAATGTGGTTGACATCCTGTAAGATGAGGCAAGTTCTCTCCAATGTTTTGGGTATATGATTGTGTATTGAATTAGATTCTGGTGTGGTTTCATGTTGCCACACTGGGACATGGTTGCTCTCTCATAAGATGAGGCAAGTTCACTCCAGTGTTCCTGAGATATGACTGTGGATTGAATTAGAATTATGAAAATTATTAAAATTATGTTTGGCTCACTTGTTTCTTTTTTTCAATGCTGGGAACAAACCCAGAACTTTGTGTAAGATAGGCCAGCACTTAACCACTGAACCAAATCCCTAGCTCCTGCTCACCTGTTTTGTCAGTTCAATTTAGACATAAATTGAGCTGTGAACTTGAATTGTAAAGCAAAATTATAGCAGAGGATCACATGAACATGATGATTTGATTATCTGGAATTCTGCATCTTCTGAATATAGTAAATGTAATTGATAAAATCATAAACTGGATCTACTAAAAAACAATATAGTTTCTAATCAGTTTCCTTGGAGAGGGGGATGTGTTCATTCTTTTTAAAAGTGCTTAGACTAGTGTCCTCAAATATTAAAGGTAAAAGTATTATAATGAGAATACAAAACCATATCACTCTGGCTTGTCAATCTCATGTTGATGTCTTTGATTTAACTGAAGCCATGTCATAAGAACATTGTGCTACTTTTATGTTATTCCTACTTTTGATTCCTTTGGGCATGGGACCTACTAACGTTTTTTTAAATAATGTGCCTTTTTTCCTTTTGCCAGTCATGAAAAGGCAACTAATTAATAGCATTCACTATTATGGTAGTATTTTATCATATGCTTATACTCACAGGGCACACCCATATTTTAAACTAAGAATATGATACCTCCTTGTTCACTGAACATACGTATTGCTATATAACTTGATTTTGCCAGAGATGTGTGAGAAAAGCACCTGTTACTCATGAATGATATCATTTGAGATCCAGCAAAGGACTTAGCCTAGCTGACTCCTCTCTTTTACTATGTTCTCCTGTGTTATCTTAAGGTGATGACCTTATGGATGGTGGAGCCCTTGTGGCTTGAGCCACTTGGCTTTTGGCTTGTCTAGCCTCTCCTCACAAAGATACCTGATTGTAGTTACAATTTTAGTATCCATTGACTTTTATTTCTTGTAAAGGCCAGAACTTTTGTTATAATTTAAACTTTTCCTTCACATTTTTAATCAGGAAACAATTCTGTTGAAATTAGATTGAATTTTCTTCTAGTGATTTTTATCAATGTTACACTTCACCTGTTCTATGAATCATTAGTTAACAAATTATATTCAGCATTATATTATCTAAAATTAGTTTACTATGTTTGACAATGTCTTTGTTCATGAGTTTTATATCTTGGGTTTCTGCTTTCAATAATTTAATTTTCACTTAGCTGGGGGACATTCTTGAGTATTGCAGAAAGTTCATGAGTATGAAAATGTTTGAAGAATTTTAGTTTTTAAACCCTTTTATTCACCATATGTTTGAACAATAGGGTCTGGAATATATAAATATGCCTTTAACTTTGTTCCATTAGTATTTCTGGACAGCATGTTATTGTTATATTGTACCTAAGAAGATATATGGAAATCATTTTTCATTCCTTGCACATAACCTCTCTAATTTTGATAAAATTTTTGATATATTCTTATATATCTGTTTTCCATACATTTTACAATATTCTTCTAAACCATTCAGCAGGGGGTCCTCTACTAATCCATTCTTTCTTAAACTCATGGAAATTATTTACATCCTTTCTCCAAATCCTTTGTTATTCATTTTCATGAATCTGTTTTTGAGAATTATTTTTTGAAAGTACTCCCTTTACTCTTGAAAGTTTATTTTTACCCTACATTTTAAGAATATCCATGTCAATAGTCCAGATCACTAATTTTTCATTAGTGTGATATGAAATTTATCTATTATTTTTGTGTTACAACAATCATATTTCTAACATCCAACAATTTTTGTTACTTCTTTTTCACAGTAAGTTTTTAAAAAGAAAAATTAGTGTTCTTCTTTCATGGTTTTTATGCCAGGGCACTGTAGAAAAATTACTTTTTAATTTTGTGTATAGCTCTGGATCTGCTGTCATAGGTTCTGTCTGAATTATGCTTTCCAAATTCATTAAATCTGATCATGGCATTTTCCAGATTTTCAAGTGTGTTTAATGGCTCATTTTATATTTTGCTATTATTTCAATGTTGTTTGAGGAGTTGATAGAATTTATAGGATATTTAGATCTAATCTGAAAGCTTCATCTTTTAAATATTTATTTGTTTCCAAGCACAGAGAGAGAGAGAGAGAGAGAGAGAGAGAGAGAGAGAGAGAGAGAGAGAGAGAGAGAGAGAGAGAGAGAGAAACAGGCACTCCAGGGTCTTTAATCTCTGCAAATGTGCCACTTTGTGCATCTGGCTTTCATAGTTACTCGGGAATCTAACACAGATCACTAGGCTTTGTAGGCAAGCTCCTTAATGACTGAGCAATCTCTCCAGCCCTGGAGAGTTCATTTTTGTATAGCCTTTATATTCTGATATTAGTTGGCAGTAGGTATCTTGGGACAAAACACCTGACAGCTGATGGGAGGAAAGTGTTTATTTTGGCTTACAGTCTCCAGGGGAAGCTTCATGATGGCAGGGAAAGCATGGCATGAGCAGAGGCTGGGCATCACTTCTGTCATAGCTGGTGGAAAACAGCAGCAAGAGAGTGAACTGACTCTAGGGTGAGCTAACTCTAGGGAGAGCTGGCTATAACACCTCCAAGACCACCCCCAACAACATGTCTCCTCCATCAATGTTCCACCTCCCACATTGCCTCCAGCTAAAAACCAAGCATTCAAAATACAT
>PVHP010033521.1:0-19614 GCA_004024765.1 Zapus hudsonius
TTTTTTTTTTATCAGCATGGCATTGAATCTGTAAATTGCTTTTGGAAGGATTACCATTTTCACTATATTAATTTTCCCTATCCAGGAGCATGGGACAGCTTTCCATTTTTTCATATTCTCCTCTATTTCCTTCTTGAGTGTTTTAATGGTTTCATTATACAAATCTTTCACATCCTTGGTTAGTAATATTCCAAGGTATTTGATTTTTTTGAGGCTATTGGAAATGGGACAGTCTCCCTGATGTCTTTTTCTGTATGCATATCATTTGCATACAAGAAGGCTTCTGATTTTTTTTGTGTTAATTTTATACCCTGCCACTTTGCTGAAGGAGTTTATCACCTTCAGGA
Source organism: Zapus hudsonius (assembly GCA_004024765.1). Lineage (NCBI taxonomy): Eukaryota > Metazoa > Chordata > Mammalia > Rodentia > Dipodidae > Zapus > Zapus hudsonius. Next base: position 348 of record PVHP010033521.1, read on the forward strand.
GTTTACTGATACTATTCTTCGGGTCTGTTATATATATAGGATCATGTCATCTGCAAAGAGGGATACTTTTACTTCTTCCTTTCCAATTTGAATCCGTTTTATGCTTTTCTCCTGTCTCATTGCTTGGTCTAGAACTTCAAGCGCTATGTTGAAGAGCAGTGGTGAGAGTGGAGAGCCCTGTCTTGTTCCTGATTCAAGTGGGAACTCCTTAAGTCTTTCCTCATTGAGTATGATTTGGGCTTTAAGAGTTTTGTATATTGCCTTTATAATGTTGAGGTATAAGCCATCTATGCCCAACCTTTCCAGTGTTTTGAACCCTGGGTGGGCCTTCCAGAAGGGGACTGGATATAAGGAAGCTTGAGCGGAAGGGAACCTCCCCGGATGCTGGTGCTTGTTTGTGACTTGCACTCGCATCCTGCTCTACTACCCTTTCTGGAAATGGGAACCCAGTTTCCTTGGCTTCACATCATGGACTGAAGAGAAGCCACTCCCCAGGAGCCATCAGACTTTCAGGGCTGGATTGGGACTGCTGAGGCTTCCAGCCACGTGGGCTGAACAGCTACTGGTTCCTTCACCTGTTGGCCTGCATACTGCTATTGTTGGACTGTCCAAGCTACCCCAATAAATTCCCCTTTTACTAAAATCCATTCTATCAACTGTTTCCTCTAAAGAACCCTTACTAATACAACCTTCTTGAATAAGAGCAATTAACTAGATAAATAGATAAAGATTTAACTCTCTTGGTATAGGCAGAATAAAATCCTTAAAAAAGTGAAAAGTAACCTTTCCTAACCATGTACATATTTATAAGAGTACAAAGAAATCTAGCAAATGTTACTCCTTTGTAGTGGAAAAAGTCCATTTTTTTTCTAATTAGAGTACAAAGAACAGTACCATAAGAAAATAATTGAAAGTTATGCTATGTAATAGTAATTTTAAAAATCAGTATAGTAAAAATATAAGGAGAGTACAGTTAAGTTGGGAAAGGCAATCACATTATAGGATATATGCTTATTGTTTAAAAAGCAAATAAAATGAACTTGAGAATTATTCGAAAGCACAAATTTTCTTTACAAAAGAAGAAAGCACACACCTATAGGAAAGGCTCATCAATAATCAAATGAGTAAAAGGAGGGACAATATGTGATAGATGAAAATGTCCCACTTGAAGCCGGGCATGGTGGCGCACACCTTTAATCCCAGCACTTGGGAGGCAGAGATAGGAGGATCACCATGAGTTCAAGGCCACCCTTAGACATAGTGAATTCCAGGTCAGCCTGGGCCAGAGTGAGACCCTACCTCAAAAAAAAAAAAAAAGAAAAGAAAAGAAAAGAAAGAAAATAAAATGTCCCACTTGAAAACTATCATCTTGTACAATGTATAAATGCTAATAAATTATTCATAAAGACTAGTCATAATATCATTGTCCTCATAAATTAGTAAAATGTAGAAAAAAAGGAATTCTAACAAAATTGGAATAAGTTGGACTTTTCCTATCACAACAGAGGGCATGCCATGCTTCTTTAGGTGTATTTGACATTCTTATTGTGATAAGCAGAAAATCAGACCCAAAGATATTTGCACACATACCCTTGAAAACTGTAAATATGTTTTTCTATGTGGCAAGGGAAAATTCAGGTGACAGGTTTCTCATAATGGACTTTACTTAGATGTACCCAGTGCCATCAGAGTGTCCTTGAAAATAAAGGAGAGGCAGAAGAGATAGAGATTATAAATAGAAGAAGGATTTGATTCGTTGTCTGTGGCTTTGGAGGAGGTCACCAACTGTAGCAGTTATTTTCTCATAGCTGGGGACAAATCAGAGTAGAAGCAGCTTATGGAAAGAAAGGGTTTGCTTATGGCTTACAGTTTCAAGAGGAAATTTCATAAAGGTGGGAAACTATGATAGGAAGCTGGACTTCTTCTTCTCCTCTTCCTCCTCCTCTTCCTCTTCTTCCTCCTCTTCCTCCTCCTCCTCCTCCTTCTTCTTTTGGTTCTGCAAGCCAATACATTTAAAGGACCATTTATTTACTTATTTTTTCTTTATTATCCATAATTAGATACATTGAGTGAGCAAACAATGAGTTGATATTCCCACTTCCCCAATTTCCCTCTTCCTTGTACCCAAACAGCTGGATATCCTCCTCCGTGGTCAGTCTGGATCAGTCCATGGGGTAGGGGGTTATGGATAGCCTAAGAGTCAGTCCAGTTCCACCCCTCTTTGTATGTTGTTACTGAGGGGGGGTCTATGTCTCTGGGAGTTCTCCCCCACCATGGATCTTACAATCTTTCTGCCCCCTCTTCTGCTGAGTTTCCTGAGTCATGGTGGGTGAGTATTAAGGGTGCTTTATTGTTGAGGTTTTAGGTATGCTTTAGGTTGTGTTGAAATCGTTGCTGTCTGTCTGGCTTATCCTGTGTTGACTGACTGGCTGTGGTTGTGGGTCACTTGCTTATCCCATCACTCTCTGTGGGGTTCTGTATGGATCCTTCATGGAGATCTGGTATGGTCTGGATGTTAGCTATTGGCCTGTGGTTTATTGGTAGTGTTGGAGGATCCATAGCTCTCTCTCTCTCTGCCTTCTGAAAAATACAAACAGAATCTCCATTGAAGAGTGAGATCAGTATAGGTTAACTTAGATACACATTTCTGAATTAGCTAGATTCTATTGTTAGTAGCCTCTTTGTAAATCACTCATCTAGTGCATCTCTCTTTGGGGGTCCAAGATTCTGGTTCTCAGTGCATTTCGCTCTGAGCCCCCAGTTCCAGTTAAGGGCTCCCCATCACTGAGTGGATTACTTGGCCAAATTAAAAGCTTCCTTCCCCTGACTTTGGCTCCTCCATTGCACAAGTGTTCATTTCTTGGTTCGCTGTTCTCTCCCAGTAGGCAGTGTGTTCAGCCTACTCATGGCAGCAGACTGTGTTTCATGTCAGTGGTCTGTTTACTCCAGCTGTCATTGACCAGCTTTCCCTGGCAGCTTATGCAGTGCCTTCTAGCACTGCACTAACTACTATTTGGGGGATGGTTACTGTTCTGGACCTTGAAGGTTCTCTCAATGTTGGTAGAAGACTTTCTGTGGTTTCTTCAGCAACAGGATCTTTCCTCAGGCCTGGAGTGGGTATTCAAGAGCATTGACAGAATCCTGTCTTGTTTTTGGGACCTCATGGGTCACTTTAGTCAACAGCTCAGTGAGGGAAGGAGCCAGTTGCCTGACAGATCAATTTTTTTCACAGGCTTAGACTCTCTCCCCTTCTATTCATGGTCCCTCTTGCCAGATGATGCCCACTACTTGCTCAATAGGTTATAGTATGTGCGTGAGATTTTATGCTTTTGAACTACTTCTGGGTTAGCTTCATACTTAAGTCATCTCCTCCCCCCCTGCCATCTCTTACCCCTCTTTCACAAACTCTTACTTTTCCCGACTGGTCTGTGTAGAATTTACAGTCAACCTAGTTAGGAACCTCATATGAGGAGAATATGCAGCATTTGGCTCTCTGTTCTTTTGAGAGTTTGCTTAGTAAGATCTGCTCCAAGTCAGACCATTTTTCTCTAAATTTTGATATGTCATTTTTCCTTTCAGCTGAGTAAAATTCCATCGTGTAAATATACCATAGTTTTCTTATCCATTCCTCTATGGAAGGGCATTTTGGTTGATTCCAATTCTTGGCTATTATGAATTGAGCTGCTATAAACATAGTTTCACAAATGTCTCTATGCTGAGATGGGGCATCTTGCAGGTAGATGCCTAGTAGAGGGATATCTGTGTCCATTGGCAGCTCTATGTCCATTCTGTTGATGAGTCTCCACAGTGTTTTCTTAAGCAGTTGAACTAGCTTGTGGTCACACCAGCAGTGAATAAGGGTTCCTTTTTCCCTGCATCCTCGCCAGCAACTATTGTTGTTGGTTTTCTTTATAATTGCCATTCTGACTGGAGTAAGATGATATCTCATTGTACTTTTGATTTGCATTTCCCTGATGCTTAAGAATGCTGAGCACTTTCTCAAGTGAGAAAAGGCCATTTGGGTTTCCTCCTCTGTGAATTCTCTGTTGAGATCAGTGCCCCATTTTGTTAGGGGGCAGTTTGAATTTTTGTTATTAATTTTTTTGAGTTCTCTGTAGGTTCTGGAGATTAGGCCTTTGTCTGAGTTATAGCTGGCAAAAAAAACATCTCCCAGTTCGATGGGGGTCTATAGGCTTTGAGTATGATATTGTCTGTACAGAAGTTTTTGAGCCTGACCAGGTCCCATCAGTTAAGTGAGTGATGTACTGCCTGGGCTGCTGGAGATTTGCTCAGGAAGTTTCTCTCTACTCCTATCTCATGTAGGGTGGAAGCTGGACATCTTGCCATATCAGCATGGAGAAAGCAATAAGCACGAGCAAGCTAACTTGACTTTAAAGCACTGGCAAGCCAATTTGGCTTTAAAGTCACAGGCCTGTCTCCATTGACTTCTTCCAGCAAGACTATCGCCCAAAGGCTTCAACGGCTGAGGATTAAGTATGAGGCTTAATCACAAAAAAACATGAGGCTATGGGGAACATTTCATATTCAAACCACCACATTCTGCCCTGACTCCTATAGACTCTTGGTGTCTCATGATGAAATCAGCAAAACTTTTAAACGTCACATGGCTTTTAACCAGTCCCAGCACTGTTCAAAATTCCAAAGTCCAAAGTTTCTTATGAGAATCAAGACAGTCTCTTAAATATGAGGCCTGTAAAATCAAAACAAAAGTTGCATACTTCCAACACATAATGGCATAGAGTAAAGCATTTCTATTCCTAAAAGAAGACATAGCAAGGAAAGAATGGACCAATACAAGATGGAAAACCAGCAGGGCAAACACAAAATCCTATAGCTCCATGTCCAGCATATGGGACTTTTGATGAAATCCTCTGGGATGCAAATGGCTTAGAAATCTGTACCCCACCAGCCATGTTGCTTACTTGCTGGGTATAATTCACCCAAGCTAGCTTTATTTGGCAGTTGTCCCATAGTCCTGGTATCTCAAAATCCTAGGGTGCCCACTGAAACCCATGGTTTATCTTCACAGCCCTGTGTCATGCTCCTTCCCCCCACACCAAGACTTCCATTCAGAGACTTTAACCTTGCCTCTCATCACCTAGCTACAGCAACCATTTTCAAAACCATGTTGCAGTCCAATGACCCTGTATTGCCTGCATTTGTCATACATCGAAAACCCAAGCCATGTGGGTGATGCTGACAAATTTGTTAACCTAGGGAGGATAAAGCCCAATTTTGAGAAGCCAGAAACTAAGGTGAATTCTCCTTAAGGCCTCCTCTTTTTAAAAGATTAGGCACTTACTCCTGTTGTCCCAATGCAGAGCAACTGGCCAATCCTCATTGATGGTAATGTCTCAAACTATTCCAGTTGAAGTGACTAAATTCTCTGGCAGGTTCAGAAACGCATTCACATTTCTTTCTGTGCCAAACTTCATATTTTTGAATTCAACTTTGCTCAAGGTTTTAGGACATGGACAGAACACAGTCAGAATACCTCATGAAATCTCAGCTCTTGACAGTCTTTTCTTTCCCCTCTGAAACCTCACAGCTGAGCCTTCAAAGTCCACACTTCTTTCTATAGTTTGGTTTTTCAATTTTTTACCAAAATGGTCCACTAAGCTCTGCTTACAGTATTGTAAGGTTTCTACAGTCTCCTTCCCTATTTTTCCTTAAAGTTAGTTTTAAAAGATTAAAAAACAACAGGGTCACATTTATTGCAGCAATTGCCCCACTTCTCATTTATCTTTCTTTAACAGTTGCTTTCTCATTGTTTGGACAAAACACCTGACTAGAAGCAGTTTATGGTTAGAAAGTTTATCTCCAGATTATATTTTCTAAAGGAAGTTACATCAGCATGGGGAAAACATGACAGGCAGCTGAGTGTCACATCTTTCCAAATCAGTAGGAAACAGCAAGAGTAAGCTGGCTAGAACTGGCATCCTAGGCTGGGCAACAAAATCCCAAGCCTGCTTTCAGTTACACATCTTTTCCAGCAAGGCTCCACCTTGCAAAGGCTCTATCAACTGAGGATTAAATATGGGGCTTAATCACAAACATGTGAGGCAATTAGTGACATTTTACTTTCAAACCAACATACCAACTAAGGAAAGAGGGAGGTTTCCAGAAGCCAAAAAGGACAAAAACCCAGAAGCTCCCTGGAGCCTCCAAAAGGATGCATATTTATTAATACAGTGATTTTATCCTAGTAAGACCTGGGTCAGGCTTCTAACCCATGGAACTATAAGATAATAATTTTGTGTGGGTTTTCAAAGCTACTTTCACTGTGGTAATTTGTTTCAGTAGTAATAGGAAGCAAATGGAGTTCGGATTTAAGAATACCTTTTTAAATTGTGCAGTGTTTGAGCTAGCAGCCCATGTGCCATCATTAAAATATCTTTCTGGCATTCAGTTTTCTTTCTTTTTTTTTCCTGTTGCCATTGTTACTAGGGAAAAACCAATCTCTGGTAAGATCCTACTTTCTTGGACTTCATTTCATCAACACAGCTGAACATTGTTGGAGAAAAACTACCAGTCTGGGTGTAAGTCCACAATTACTAATCTCAAAATAGATCTTAGTGCTGTCTGGCCATAATATGTTTGTCTCTTCTGTTAAACTCCCTTCAATAAACAGTATGTGCTCTTGCCTTACAATGCTTAGTTCTAGCCCTCTTCCTTGAGCCCTGTTCTTGCTTGCTACTTCATGGAGAGAGCTGAGCATCAGACATGAACATCCTCTTGGTCCCTCACTCCATCTCCCTGTGCATCTGTATCTGTGCCATAAGCCACCCTATGCCCTGGATCCTTCTCCCTCAGGCCTGCTTGAGGATCCATGCCAGCAATTGTTTCACCATCAATTTTCTTTCACTAGTGGATTATTCTCATTAGCATGCAAGCATTCAATTTCTACCATCCTAAAAAACTTCTTAACCCTGGGGCTGGGAGATGTCTCTGTGGATAAAGCACTCACTGCTCAAGCTGAAGTACTGAGATTGCTCCTCAGACTCTACTTAAAAAGTCAGATGTTGTTGCAGGCTTCTGTAATCCCAGCATGTTTATGGAAAGATGGGAAGAAGAGCCAGGAGAATTTTCTAGAACTTCCTGGGGACTGCAACAAAGAATAGCATAGTGAAAATCGAGAGGAAAACTCTGCCTCAAGTGAGGTGAGAATGGATCTGAAAACTGTCCTCTGATCTCCACGTGTGTATCATGGCATGTGTGCAGCACATTTATATACTCACCCACATGCACACCCACTTGCACATATTCACACACATGTACAGCTCACACACATGAACATGCTAACACACAAGCATATGTTCACACACATTCACAGGCTCACACACATGCACATGCTATGCACAAGCACATGCACACACATGCATACCCACACACACATGCACATGCTCACACACAAGCACAGGCACCCACATATGAACATGCACACATGCACATGCACAAACATGCACACGCACACACAAACACATGCTCAAACACAAGCACATGCACACACATAGATACACACACATGTACATGAACATATACACACAAACATTGGCACCCACACATGGACATGCACACACATGCACACACACATACACATGCTCACACACAAGCACATGCACACACATGCACAGCCACACACACATGCACACATGTACACACACATGCACACACACATGCACATTCACACACATATGCACACATGCACACATGGATATGCTCACACCGAAGCACATGCACACACACATGCATAGGCACACACACATGCAATGCACATGCACACATGCACATACACACACATACACACAAAATAAAAAAATTTAACCTCAATTCTCTTTTATCTCTAGGCTTATTAGTAGCCTTGAAAGAAAAACCTAGAGTTGTTTTTACTCATGGTCACTTCCTTTCTCCCATTCAGTCTTGAGTCTTCTGCCTCCATCACGCCATAGAAGTTAGCCTTCCCAAATTTACCAATAACTCCCAGTTTCTCTAAAACCAACAGCCACCCTTATATCTACCAGCAGCAACATGCACACTTTCCCTATAAGATCTCAATCTGGTTTTCTTCTCACCTCACTGGCCACCTCTCTCTCCTTACTGGATGATTTATTTCTTTAATCTCAAAGCGTCCATGTATTTGAATTCTCCCTGACTTCAAGCTGCACAGAGAGGCCTAAACTGTATCTCAAACTGAATATCTGCAAAGCGGAACCCTCTAGCTTCTCTCTCTTTGTGAGCCTGTCTAGCTTTTAATGCTTCTCACTCTCATACACCATGTCCAACTCCTTCAAAAATCCACAAACTTCTACTCTCAAAACATACAGAGTTTCTGCCAAACTTACAAAAACAACAACCAAACCAGCCAACAAGCAAAACTGTAACTTTTATTGTCCTGGCCTAACTTATGAAAACTCGTACAAAAGTTTCTTAACTGTTCTTCCTTCCATACTTGCTTGTTCAAACATAAGCCAGAATGATCCTTTGAAAAGGCAAATGAAGACAGCATAATGCTAAACAACTACTTAAAAATCACTCACGACCCCTCAGTGATTACCATTACCCACACAAGACCTCCACTGTACTGAGTCCATAAACATTTTGACAGAGCAGGGAAGAGAAATAAAAAAAAAAATCCATTCCATTATGAGTTAGTATCTCTGTAAACCATGTTACAAAATGAATTACTAAAATTTCAATTTTAAAATCTATACAAAATTCAACTCACTGTTTTGCTGTCAGGTGCAAAATGTGGAAAATGACAATGATGAGAAGAATCATAACATTTCTATAACAAATTCTAAAGGCTTATCACTAAAGTCTGGATTTGTTTGGTCAGAAACCTGTAACAAAGTGCTCATGGTCTGCACAGACCTGTAGCTCACTCTTGTCTCCTTCTTGCCTTTCCAGTGGCTCCCTCTCCATATAGTCAGTCAGAGGCCTGTGGTGGTGTGAAAGGCCCTCCACGACTGGACTTTGAGCTTTTCTCTGACAACTATCCATGGTCATCCCCACTGGCCTAATCTTCCCCGGGGCCATGCACCTCCTCACTCCATATCCTAATTTATAGATTCTTCTGCCTGGAATGTTGTACTGGGAGTGATGACTGGCCCTCAGCTTCTTAAGCTAAATGATTAAATGTCTTTTTAGTGTCTTCTTCCCATAGGAGTCAACCAGCAACCTTCATTTCTCCTCAATATATTTTGTAATTTATTGTCTGTTTTCCCGTATTAGACTGGAAGTTCTGCATTCCCTCAGTAATTCAGCAAGAAGCCAGTGATTGGTGCAGTATAGGACTGGTGATTGGTCCCTCTGCAAGGTCTGTGATTGGGTCTGATGAGAAGCCTGCTAGGAGTGAAACTGGACTGTGCTGTGATTTGGTGTGAATATAATCTTTTATTTTCATGCTGTGCCGTGCCTCATCTCCCTTGGGTGTAAAACCAGGCTGTTCTGGTCACTTTTTGAGTTAGCTGGTTGTTACCCTCTTTGTTATCTTCTGGGTTGCAGCACTAGACTCAAGCAAGGCCTTCTTCCGAATGTGATTGTCTTTGCCTACTTCTGATTTTCATCGTAAGGATGGGCTGACAATGCAGAAAGAAGACAGCGGAAGGGCTCCAAGAGTGACAGCAATGACAGTATAGTAGAAGTTTTGGGACCCCTTGCCAATAAGTTTAGGGAGCTCAGATTCTTACCTTATGAATTTAAAGAATCAAAATGTATAGACAAGAGGGTAAGACTTAGAGAGACAAGAGAAGGAAAGAGGAGGAAAGTACAGAGAGCTCCTGTCAGGTGGAAGGCAGGAGGGGGTATGGAGCCCACGTGGAAGTAGGGGAACGGGTCCCTCAGCAGGGCTGAGATGAGAGGGCTTACCAGAGTAGAGACCTAGAAGTTTGGAAAGGTGAAAAGCCAAAAAGAGACCTTGCACTCCTGGTAAGGATCTATTTATAATATTGTGGTGGGCTTTAACCTTGAGCTCAGGTGAGTCTGGGAGTGGGCTGATTGGTCTGGACTTGGAGGCTGGCTTGGGAGTAAGGGGTAAGAGAGGTGACTGGATAGGCTGCATCGGAGGCTGAACTGTGGCTCTGCTCAAGCAGGAAGGCGTGGTGCCCCCTCTTTGGGCCCTCTCTCTTGACTGGCTACCTAACCCCCCTTATGGCTGCTTAAGTGTTCCAGAGAATGACCGAGAGAAGCAGAGACGATGAAGGATGGTGGACGTGCAGACAAGATGAGAGAAGGTAAAGGTCCAAGACTGCAGAAGGCAGAGGGCTCAGAAGAGCCAGAACTGAGCAATTGTAAGGTTGTGGTTAGAAGAAAGCCAGGGAGCTGCAAAACCAAGGCCATCACCCAAGGTGGGCCTGGGAGCTGCAGCGGAGCTGGTGCTGACCGCTAGCAGCTGATGCTGGCTGAGAATTTGACTAGCTGTCTGTGCTGGCAACTGGCAATCAAGCCCAGAGCCTTCCAATCCAAGTACCCAAGGCTCCAGGGCTCTGACTTCTAAAGCCTGGAGACACGTGTGCAGTTATCAGAGGTAGGAGTTACAAATATCTCCATTTGTTATCCAAACTCAAATCTGTGCTACCCAAGGGTCCAAGACAGCCAACACCAGGACAATTATGACCCCAGCCCATGTATGTGTAGCCATAAATACTAAAAAACACTATTCAGTGAGTTAACTGATTGAATGGCTTCAGTGTTTAGGAATGTATTATATTACCAGATATGTGTTGAAGATTACATTTATTAGAATGTTCAGGGCAGTCTTAAAATATTAAAACTCATAGGTTGCCTACTATATGTCATTAATGGGATTTGCGTGAATAGCTCACACTGATGACCATTCTGATTGTAAGTCGATGTATTCACATAGTAAGTGCTTTTACCTTCTTGTCACATGGCTATTTGGGGGGTTTCATGTTCTTATAGCTATTTGAAACAACAATGAAAAGTCAGTAAAGAGCCCCTTTCCTGGGTTCATGAACACTGTGACCCGAATTTCAGTCAGTGCAATCAGAGCAATATTTCCTGTTGTGTGGGAAAAGCAACGATGTAATGAAAATACATGAAATGGGCCTAGTAGAGAAAAGAGATGAGGAGAAATAAAAAACGTTCATATTGTCTGAGTGTCTGGTTCTGTTTTCCCCTTCCCCCACCCCCTAGATCCTGCTGCATCCTTGACCTTGTAATAATTGAGTCTGATAAGCCTCCTCCTTTGCTAACATCCATTTGAATTGGGTCTCTGTCCCTTGAAGCAGAAGCACATACTCCCCGTACAGGCAGGAAGGTACTAGAAAGGACAGTGCCAGGGCCATAGCCACTGATGCAGGAGATCTCTGATGATAGATTCCTGAATGAAAGAGCAAACCGTAAGTACACATGATCCTGTTATGCAGAAGAGTGTATATTATGAATGCATTATGCAGCTAGAAAAAGAATTGGGAGACTTTATGATGAATAATGGCTATTTCCAGGTAGTAAGATTTCCAAGGACTTCTCTTTTATTCACCTGCTTTCTTCATTTTTAAGAAAATATTATACAGGTAATAAATTCTTGGAAATACAATAAGCATAAGTTTCTCTCTCCTAGTTTATTATCCTGATGTTTTCAGCCAAAATTCATTTTATGTAGAAGAACAGCTACAGGAATTTGGCAAAGGTTTTTTGAGACTTGACCCATTTTTCCTTTAGCTTGCTTTAATAAATTTCATAGCCACCATGCTCTCCTCATGCTTCAACACAATTTATTAATGAATGAATTAATAATATAATGAATATATACATATGTATCTTCTCTAAAATGTTCTATTTCCATTCATTTCTTTCTGCCTCATTTGAAGTAGAAGCCTGTGTTTCCTGTAACTAAAAAGATTAGTTTTTTTGCCATGTTTTTTTTTAAATGTTGGGTACTAAGTATAGGGAACATCAATGGTCACCTACAATGTGAAAAGCCATGTTAGTTTTGTAAAGAGTCCAGAGAATAGACCCACCCCAAGAAACCTGAAAACGACACAGAAATACTTGAAAATACAACCACCTATGCAAGACCGTGACTGTCAAGGGCTGTGCATATATCAGGCCTCCAAATGAGGGAGGTAGTCAGGGTGGCCAGAAAAGACTGTAGTCACACAGGACAGAGAATAAAGAAAGAACATTCCAGGTTAGTGTGTGCGTATGTGAGTGTGGAGGGGGGCTTTTGAATGCGCACAAACATGTGAAAGTGGGGTATTTCATGGGCAGCAAGTGGGCAAATGGCATCAAAGAAGTTACAGTACCTTTTGGTGTGATTGTGTAAGGCTTGTAGAATAGGATTAAAATCTCATCAGCCCAAGATTATAAAGCAGCTTTCTGTTTATGTGCCAACAGAATTATCGGCTGTCTAGGGAGAATGATCACGAGATAGGGATCAATGAATAATGTCAGTCAGAAACAAGGAGCTAAGATTACAAGGGCCTAAGTGTTGTTGGACTCTGTGGAAGATACGTGCTTTGTGGTATCCTCATTTTGGGGTGTGTGTGTGTGTGTGTGTGTGTGTGTGTGTGTGTGTGTGTGTGTGTGCTATAGTATGTGTGGTGTGGTATGTGTATGTACAGTGTGTATGTTAAGATATGTATGCCCTGCGCACACATGTGCAAAGGCCAGAGTAGATCATCAGGTGTCCTACGTTGTCATTCTGCTGTGTTTTTTGTTCAGACAGAGACCCTTTCTGAACTGGGAACTGCGGTTTTCGGTCAGACTGGCTGACTGGCAAGTCCCCGCAATTCTCCAGTCTTCACTTCCCTCATGACAGCTGTTACTGGCATGTATGATCACACCTAGCATTTTATGTCTGTTCTGGGAATCAAATTCGGGTCTTCCTGCTTGTTCAGGAAACATTCTTACCTTTTGAGCCATGTTCCCAGTCCTGTATAGTCCTTTTGTAACTTTATTCATGCTCACCAAGCAAACTTTTGGCTTCCCTGAAATTCTACCTCCGTAGATAAGAGTGTGTAGATTCCTGTGTTAATTCCTTGTATTCCTCAGGTATATTTCTGGCATTCAGAGAAGCTGTAGTTTATTTTCATTTTTGTATGATATATTGCTGAAAACAATCACCCAGTCTGACTGATTGACAATTCTCATAAAAAGGCAATAATGAGACTTCTGATTATTCCTAGGTAGAGTTACTGCAGAGATAAAGCATATGCTAAACATATGCTAATCATGCCAAATGAGTATTTACCCAATGAGAGAGAGCTGGTTCTCATTATAAATATATCAGGTCCAGGCTTATGTGTGTTTGTAGTTAGAGGGAGGAGGCCTCCATGGCTGGTTCAGAACAGGTTTCCAGCATTTAACAGTGGAAAACAAAATCTGGAATCCTACTGTTAGTTATGTCCAAAAGGCTAACTGTTCTCTTATTTTGGCCCACTGGACAAGTACTGTCATGAACTGGGCTAGTGGCTGTTGCTGTGGTATTCTGGCAAGCAGGCCAGCTTTGGACTCCGGCAGTGGGAGTTTTGTTTATTTATTTAGCTTATAGAGACAGGCAGAAAGCTCTAGTTTTTTGCCTTTCCTTAGGAAAAGGTAAAAGACATGGTTTAGCCGTCTGTCTCTGTGTAGATAGCAAGTTTTCTGTACCCCGTGGGTGAAGCTTTTCTTTAGTTAGATCTTGTAGCCACTTTACAGCGTTTCTTTAACTTGAGAGAAGGAAACAAAAGAGAGGAAAAACGAACTCCTGAAGAGAGGCTATCAACCTCCGAAGGAGAGGCTATTAAGATAAAGAAAGAAACAAAGACTTGCCAGCCCTCAGAGTGTGGAGACCAGACCCCAGATACCCCCCTGGGGCCAATGTCCCTTGTGTGAAGGGAGACTCATGTTCCCTGCATATTCCAGAGATCCAGCTGCTCAGTCTGTAGAAGGTGGATGCCAGCTATTGTTTCGATTGGGCGTCTGTGGCCTGTCTGGGGGTCGGTTACCTGTCTGGGGATTGGTTGCCTCGTGTTCTTTGGGGATCAGTTGTCCCACGTTGGGTGCCAGCTGCGGGTCTGTGGGTTAGTGGGGAAGTTGCAGCATGCATCAACTCCCTGTTTGTCCAGGGAGCTGGGTGAGCAGAGACTTGGAATAGTTGTGAGCCGAGAGATGAGACTCCTGGGAAAACGGGAAAACGTGGCAGTGGGCAGTTTTCGTTTATCGTATAGATAGCAGTTGTTTATATAGAGAAAAGGCAGAGGTAGGAACTTAGGAAGCAAGGAGATTGGTAGGGGCAAGATCTGTGGACATCTCATGAGTTTGATTGGTAGGGGCCAGTATCCTTTGGATACCTATTTTGCATAGATAAATTGAGGGGCCTATGTGACTCTATACATGTATATAGACATAGATAGAATGGTGATGTCAGCAGAGGAAATGTAACCTTACTGTTTAGGTTTGTTATTGCAGCTGGACTAAGTTTAGGCCTTGAATTGCCTGCTTATCTCAGGGCACAGCTGTGGCCTGCCTGGGGGCTGGAGTGTTCAGGATTGCTAAGATTTATAGGGGCCCTCAGACTTTGCCTCAACTTCCTTATCAGAAGGAGACAGTCCCAGAAGCCTGCCAGACTCATCAAAACCCTACCTACATCCTCCATGCCCCTTTAGCAGGGTCCCACAGTGCACATGCACCTGTACACATAAACATATTCACATGCAGTAAAGAAAAACTGCTGTAAAGATTACCTGCCTAGAGATACCACAAACAAGAATACTAATACAACAAATGAGCCATGCTTAAGGCTATACATATGTCTTGGCCCCTGTGACCTGTAATTTTAACCTCTGGACACTTTCCTCTATCCATAAACCCAAACAATGTACCTAATAAAGCACCTTACAGTTTCATTTTCAAACTAAAATTCTTTAAAATAAGAGGTACAAGTCAACATTAATTTAAAAAACTAGTTGTAAATTAAATCCTTTAAACATAACTTCAAAAGCAACAAAATCATATAATTATATAATTTTGTTTAACTACTTAAGGACAAGTCTCTTTAGGAGCCAGTACCAGTACTCATCCGTTGGGTGTGCACTGTTTTTATATCAATAACCCTGACCTAGCTTCACACTGACGCATCCTGAAATTCTCTTCTGTAGCATAAATCAAGATCCCACATCCCAGTTCCAGTGGTGTTGGCCAATGTCTCCATGATCAGGGGCAAGTGACCGTGATGTCAGTGTCCACCAAGGTGGGAGAGATCTCACCAGCTGGTGCTACCTACCCACACGAAACTTGGGGACCTGACAGTACAGCTGCACCCCATGGCCAAATCCCCCTGGGAGAGATAAAGGGAAAGGCCACTGTTAAACAAAAGTATATGAACACTCTGGCCTCCACTTTCCAGCTGACTCACCCAAGAGAGAACCCAAGAAAGTGGAAGCTAGTGTCCTGTCACCTCCTTCAGCCGTCCCTCAGCTTAGACCAGGAGTCCTCCCCTGAAGCAACAGAAGGCTGATGTCACTCAATGCTCGAAATGACTGACTCCAACAGTGAACTGATAGGTTTCAAAAGGCTCAGGAGAAACTCTGACAACCAAGAAATTCCACTTTGTCCAGGCCCAACCCTGGACTCCGGCCTTATTTCAACCTCCACTAATCTGCCTTTATTCTTCTGCTGAGCCTTTTACCTCTGACCCTCTCATGGTTCCACTGGACCTGTGGAGTGCCTGGGACTCTGAGCAGAGCCTGTGTGAGAAGGATCAGAAGTTTGTTGGGGAAGTCCACCTAGCAGTTCCAACGATCATGTGCCCTCACCCAATGAACTCCTCCTGATGGACACTTTTATATAGAAAACAATAAAGATTTATCCCAGCATAACACACATGAACGCACACACATGCAGGCATGATCCCATACACACTTGCATGCAGATTCCTAAGGAAACTCAAGCTTCACAATCAACAGTATCAGGCTGCATCTCCAGCTGCTGCTGTTAGGAGCTGTGGAGGTAGTGAGAGCAGGTGAGTTTTGGGATGTATTTTTCAGTGAGTCTCACCAGGACTTGCTTATGATTTGTGTGTGAAAATGAGAGAGGAAGACTGCAGCACACAAGATCTCAGGGAACCACTTGATGGTTGACTGTGTTTTACAAAAGGGCTTCAAATAAAGTCTAGTAGATTTTACTAGCTAGTTCCAGGAATCTACCCATCTCTGCCTCCCCATTGCTGGGATTACAAATGCATGCCATCATGTCCAGTGCTTTCACATGGGTTCTGAAGATTGAACTCAGGTCCTCATGCTTGCAAGGCAAACACTTTACCAGTCCATCTCTCTCCTTTGCGCCGGTCCTTCCTCTTGGATAGCTAATGTGAATGTCATTTTGCACTTCTACTTCTGTGACTACTCCTCTGCTGTCCTCTAGGGACCATGAGGCACGCTGTCCTATTTGTTTCCTTGATGTGCCAGGCAAAGAACAGACAGCACTTGCTGCCTGGAAGGAACTTTAGTCATATCACACCTACTTCCTCCCTTGTCAGAACCACCCAATGAGGCAGGTGCTTCTGCTCATTCCATTTTAAAGGCAGCAAAGACAGAGCCAGGTCCTGCCATGGCTTAAGCTGGAATGTGAGTGAAGGCAGCTTTGTTCTACTGTCTTTGGTAGCTGCTTCCCCTTTCCTGCCATAGGAGACACAGGACCGTGAGACATCCATGTGAAACTCATTTACTTCTTTAACTTGGAAAATAAGCTTGCATTCCAAGTTGGGTTACCTCGCATCTGGTTTATGATATCAGCCTCCTGACTGGTTGTCACCCTCCAACTACTGGTCTTTTTCTATCTAACATATTCCTCACAGTAACCAGAGTGAATTTTTAAGAAATGAATGAATGAATGAGCTAAAGAACATGTTAATCTTCACTTATTTCCTATTAAAAAACTCTAATAAGCAGTCTTATCAAAGGAGCAGATTAGTCAGCTAAGCAAATGGGGTTCAAATAGCCTGATACCCTGGAGCTGCTATCTCAAATAGAGTCATTTGATATGAGGTTCTAACACTTAATGGAAGTGTTTATCTCTGAGAAACATGAGCTTTCCTCTTGTTCACTACTCCATGAATCCTACAATGAATACAACAATCTTTATTTTATATGAGAATTCTACTGTATGAAAGACCACTATGGTCTAAAGTCAGCCAGGAAAGATGATGAAGGCTCAAAACTATCACATCTAGAAAAACTGTCACACCTGAGGCAAAACCAAAAATTTTTTAGCCTAAATGAGATGAGCAATGACACCCTCCAATCATACATGGAAAGTCCAATCGTACATGGAAACTCACTATGCAAGGCACACAAAAGCTTCTCAAGCAGGAGCCAGGATAGAAAAGTGTGTATTTGCATTGGAAGCATTTCCGAGGAATGTTGGCTTCAAACATATCTTTGAAGCATTTGCAGATCTGAAATGAGAATGCCAAGACTATCGATGAAGACAGAGGGTAGAGACAACCCTATACCCAATCTTTGTAGTCATTTCTGTCATTCCCCAGGTTCTGTTCTTTCTGTCTGTGGACTATCTAGTTTCCTGTGGCACATGAAATAAAATCAAAAATAAAACATAGTCAACATTCACCAAAACCACCCCCGATGAGCTCACCAGGAGGAACTGGAGAATGACTGTTTAACCTCCAGTTTTGCTGGGCTAGATTGGGCACTGAGATTTCCACTCCCTTGTTGAGTGTGTGGGAGTGGGGAGAGGGGATGGAAATATGACACCCTTTATCTAGTACAGTACATGCTGTGGAGAGGGTGCCTGGCTATCTGAGCAGTGCTCCTGCTGACTTGCCAGCTATTGTATAAGAGCCCAAGAGGAAGCAAGAAAATCAACAAGTTTGCTTAGATCAAAATACCATTTCCCAAGTTCCTCTCTCTTCAATCTCTGTTTCTAGGAGCCAAGTCCTTATTCTTAATTTAGGTGTGAGTCTGGATCACTGGGGCGTGGGGGAGAGGATTACAGTAGATGGGTATTCCTCTATGACTAAGGACTTTTGTGTGCTTACTTTCGTTGTTTCAAGAAGTCTCCAGGATGATTCTTATCTGATGCAAGAAGTGCTGACATAATGGTGTACTGGATAAATTGAAATCTGTGAATTGCATTAACACTATCGACTGTGTTAATCTTTTAATATTGATGATTTGAATTCCCTGCAAGTAATTCTATGGGAAAAAAAGGCTTGGAGTGTATGTGGAAAACAAATTCCTGTGGTCATATTGGCTCTGAGGATTGAACTATTGCAAATCTATCTGTTATGACAGACATACATGATTTATTCTTGTTCCGTGCTGCAATTTACCCCACATACATTCACCTGCCACAACATTTTCTCCTCTTCTTTTTCTGCTGCGAACTTTGAAAACCTGCAGAAAGAAACTCATGTCTCTTAGAGTGAAGGCATGACTCACCCCTGACTACTTTCTAACACTGGAAGAAAAAAATGTGATAACCTAGTGACAGTATAATTACTACTACCTCTGACATCTCTGTTCTACTGTGACATTTGCAAGGAGCTAAGGTAAAAGGAGACCAGTTCTCTGGGATTACAAGTACAGCAAGTATAGACTGACAGTGCCACACACTTTGAGGTGGAGGGTGGTGATGACAAGTTCACCGTGTCATGAATGTTGACACAGAAATTTTGAAGAGAAGTCTCATGAAGCAGTTGGTTGAGGTTCTGCTACATTTAAAGGTCCATAATTATCAGTGAGAACCATGCTCTGAAAGTCAGTGGGGGAGTGAGCTGACATAGAATGGTAGGTTAGCATGTCCATGCATGCATGCAGGCAGGAACACCATGTCGCAGTACACATGTGGAGGTCAGAGAACAACCTAGGGTGTCACTTCTTGCCCTCGATGTTGTTTGAGGCAGTGTCTCTCATTGCTGCATCTGTCTGGCTAGGAAGCCCACAAACTTTGGGGGGGCAGATTTCCTGAGTCCACCGCCCATCTCATCACTTGGTAGGTGTTGCAGTCAGCTTTCTAGTTGCTGCACAGAAAGAACCCAAGCAAAAGCGGCTTGTGGAGGAATGGGTTTATTTGGCTTACGGACTCCAGGGGAGACTCCATCCTGGCAGGGAAAACGATGGCATGAGCAGAGGGCTGGACATCACCTCTGCCACAGCACTGCAAACAGCAGCAGGAAGGTGTGCCAAACACTGGCAAGGGGAATCTGGCTTATAACCCCCTGTTGCGGTCATCATTCTAGTTGCTGTGCAGAAAGAACCCAAACAAAAGTGGCTTGTGGAGGAAT
>PVHP010033522.1:0-18950 GCA_004024765.1 Zapus hudsonius
AAACATATGACAGTACCTTATAAAATCGGTTGAGTCATTGGGGGTAAGGCCTCGCCAAGTTTTCACTAAGGTATGAAGGAAGACGGTCGGTAGCTCAATGCAGTGACCCAGGGCTCCGTTACATGACCCCTAGGAACATCTGGGGTGAAATGTTCACCTGCCACGTGTGAAAGGTTTGGTCTAGAGTGTGTGCTTCGTATAGTCACGGACACGTTTCCTCATGTTGAAAAAGAATGAGAACCATGACTCAGAAACTCTGAAACCAGATAGAATGACAGCTTTGGGGAAGT
This sequence comes from Zapus hudsonius, assembly GCA_004024765.1. Lineage (NCBI taxonomy): Eukaryota > Metazoa > Chordata > Mammalia > Rodentia > Dipodidae > Zapus > Zapus hudsonius. Next base: position 291 of record PVHP010033522.1, read on the forward strand.
GATGATAGGTCTCACCTGGTCAGACCTTCTCCTACCCAGAGTCTCAAAGGGAAGGGGAGTAGGTTGTTTTAGGAAATTCAGAGGAAGAAAAATACACCAAGCTGCACTCATTAACTTTAAGATCCCCTTTAAATTATCTCAGTTACTTTAAATACCAATAGGTGTAATCATCCATAACATGTCTAAAGGAAAAATAAAGTTTAAGGTTCAAAATGTATGTTCATTTCAAGGGACTTGGTAGCTAGATCCTTCCATAGATTGGATGAGGCTGCATTCCTGTGCATTGCTGAAAAAATTGCACCTTTTTCCTAATCTTTTCTTCATTTTTAAACGTTTTTATTGGCTTAACATTATATATATTAACACCACAATATGCTCCGTATCATAGGTCATTAGATAAAGCCATTGAATCCATGATGACATTCCCTTATATGCATTAGTTATTCCCCGCCATGACTCTTACATTCTTTCCACCCCCCTTCCACAAATTTCCCTGAGTCATAGTGGGTGAATTCAAATTTTCCATAGTTATTAGGTTTGTAAAAGTCTTTAAATTTGTGTTTTGGACCCTTGGTGCCTCTCTCCATTGTCCTTCTGTAGGTTATCTGCCTTGCTTTGAGAATAGGTGTTTTGCTCATCATCCCAATTCCTTAGAGGTTGTGTTTGGGCTCTACATGGATCGTCTCCTGCTTGGGTGTCCCTCATCACATCAGGTCCCTTTGGTGGAGTTCCGTTGTCCCCAGTTCTCGTTGCCTTCTGAAAGATACAAACAGTATCCAGCAGAGAGTGAGATTATTATTGGTCAATTGAGACAAATATTGCTAGGTTGGTGAGCCTTTGGAGGGTGTAGCCTTTCTGAGGACCTATGGTTAGTGAGGACTTCCCCACAGACATGGGGTTCTTGGTCCCCATTCAAGGTTACCTTGGGTCCCCGTACCAGTCAAGGGTTCCCTGTCTCTGAGCGGATCTCATAGCCAATTAGCCAGCTGTTGATTACCCACCTAGGTTGGGTGCCTCTATTGCAAAGATGGGCACTTCTTGACTTGCTTGTCTGTGCCATATAGCAGTGTGTTCTGCACTCTCAGGCCATTTGTCGGTGTAACTTGAAGATGCCTCCTGCTCTCTCAGGATATCATGGGTCTGGTTCCCCGGCAGCTCATGCAACACCTTCCAGCATCACCCAGGCTGCCCATCTGGGGGCTGATTTCATTTCTGGATTCAGCAGGGTCTCTCAGTGTTGTGTGATATCACTCCATGGAATCTTCAGCAATAGGGTCTTATCTTTTGCCTGAGGTGGGTATTCAAGGGCTGTGACAAAAGTTTGTCTTATTTTAGGGACCATGTGGGTCACTCTGATCAACAGCTCATTGGGGGAGGAAACTACTTACTGGGTCGGGGAGCCAGAGGTGAGCGTCCCTTGTACCATAGGTAGGCGTCCACCCCCACCTTTGAGGTCCTATCTGCTTCTGGAACTTGTTGTACAGAAGATATGATTCTATGGTGTCAGATTATTGCTAGTTGAGGTATGTGAACATCTCCCCCTCTGTTGTTTCCACAGCTGCCCCCATTTCCTCTGTCCCCTTTGCCTCTCACCTGAATCACTAGGCATATTTACTCACAGTTCGGTTTAACCTGATTAGGGGCCACAGATAAGGGAGAATATGTGGCTCTTGTCTCTCTATTCTTATGTGAGTTCACTGAGTATGAACTGTTCCAAGTCCATCCATTTTTCTATAGATTTAGTTATATCATTTTCCCTAATTGCTGTAGAATTTCATGGTGTATATGTACCACATTTTGATATCCATTCTTCTAGCACTGGGCATTTAGGTTGATTCCAATTCCTAGCTATTATGAATTGAGCCGCTATAAACATGGTAGTGCAGATGCCTCTATGCTGAAACGAGGAGTCTCGAGGATAGATGCCCAGTAGAGGGAAAGCTGGGCCAACTGGTAGTTCTATATCCATCCTGTTCAGAAGCCTCAACATTGCTTTCCATAATGGTTGTACCAGTTTGCATTCCCACCAGCAGTGAAGGAGGGTTCCTTTTTCCCCACATCCTCACCAACACCTGTTGTGGGTAGATTTTTTTAATGATTGCCAGTCTTACTGGAGTGAGGTGGGATCTCATTGTTGTTTTGATTTGCATTTCCCTCATTATCAATGATGTTGAACATTTTCTTAAATGAGAATTGGCCATTTGTAATTCTTCATCTGAGAATTCCCTGTTGAGCTCAGAGGCCCATTTTGTGAGAGGGCTGTTTGATATTTTATTATTTAATTTATTGAGTTCTTTGTAAGTTCTAGATATTAGACCTCTATCTGTGTTACAGCTGGCAAAAATTAACTCCCAACCTGATGGTGGTCTATTGGCTTTAAATAGGGTAAGTTTGTCTGTACAGAAGCTTTTTAGCTTGATGAGATCCCATTGGTTAAGTGATTGCTGTACTTCCTGGTTTACCTGAGGTTTGTTCAGGAAGCTTTTCCCGACTCCTATTTAATACAGAGTTCCCCCTATTTTTTCTTCCAGAATTTTCAGAGTTTCAGGTCTTATGTTGAGGTCTATGATCCATTTGGAGGTGATTTTGGTGCAGGGTGAGAGGACTGGGTCTATTTTCATCTTTTTACAAGTATTTATCCAATTTGTCCAGCACCATTTGTTGAAGATGCTATCTTTACTCCAGTTGACATTCTTGGCATCTTTATCAAATATTAAGTAGCTATAGTTGCTTGAGCTTAGGGCAGGGTCTTCAGTTCTGTTCCATTGGTCTATCTGTCTGTTCTTATGCCAGTACCATGCTGTTTTTGTTACAGTGGCTTTGTAATATAACTTTAGATTGGGTATGGTGATACCTCCCGATGAGCTTCTTTTATTTAGGATAGTTTGGATATCCAAGGCCTTTTGCCTTTCCAAATGAATTTGGAAATTATTTTTTCTATGTTCACAAAGAATGATGCTGTTATTTTTATTGACATGGCATTGCATCTATATATTGCATTGGGGAGTATAGCCATTTTAATGATATTAATTCTACCTATCCAGGAGTGTGGAAGGTCTTTCCATCTTTTCATTTAATCTTCAATTTCCTTCTTCAGTGTTTTTATGTTTTCATTATATAAGTCTTTCACATCCTTGTTTAGTGTTTCTCCAAGGTATTTGATTTTTTTTTGTGACTACTGAAAACAGGACTTTTTCACTGATTGCTTTTTCTGTGTGCACATCATTTGCATACAGGAAGGCTACTGATTTTTGTGTGTTAATTTTGTATCCTGCCACTTTGCTAAAGGAGTTAATCACCTTCAGTGGTTTAGTGATACTGTTCTTTGGGTCTGTTACATATAAGATCATGTCATCAGCAAAAAGGGATAGTTTCACATCTTCCTTTCCAACTTGTATCCATTTTATGTCTTTTTCCTGTCTTATTACCTTTGCTATAACTTCAAGGACTATGTTGAAGAGCAATGGTGAAAGTGGACACCCTTATCTTGTTCCAGAATTTAGTGGGAACTCCTTGAGTCCTTCCCCATTGAGTATGATTTGGGCTTTAGGGGATTTTAAAATGGCCTTTATTATGTTTAAGTATAGGCCTTCTATTCCAAGCCTCTGAAGTGTTTTGATCATGACATGGGGTTGAATTTTATCAAAGGCTTTCTCTGCATCTATTGAAATATCCATGTGGGTTTTTTTTTGGCTGAGTTTATTAATGTAGTGGATTATGTTTATTGACTTCTGTATGTTTGAACCAACTCTGCATACCTGGGATGAAGCCCACCTGATCAAGGTGGATAGTACTTTTGATGTGTTGTTGAATTCGGTTTGTGAGGATTTTATTCATAATTTTTGCACCTCAGTTCATCAGGGATACAGGTCTATAGTTTTCTCTTCTGGATTTATCTTTGCCTGGTTTTAGTATTAGAGTGATGCAAGCATCATAGGAGTTTGGAAGACTTCCGTGTTCACCAATGTCATTAAAGAGCTTGAGAAGGAGTGGTTTCAGTTCTGTGATGAATGTTTGGTAGAATTCAGCTGAGAATCCATCAGGACCTGGACTTTTCCTTCTGGGTAAGTTTTAATTACGTTTTCAAATTCAGTGGATGTGATAGATTTATTTAGGAAATTTATCTGCTCCTGATTTAGCTTTGGTAGATGATAACTGTCCAGGAATTTATCCATTTCTTCCAGGTTCTCCAGCTTTGTGGAGTATAGGTTTTGGAAGTAAGACCAATTTCATTGGTGTCTGTTGTGATCTCTCCATTTTCATTTCTAATTTTGTTGATTAGGGCCCTCTGTTTTTTCTGTTTGGTTAGGTTGGCTAAGGGTTTGTCAATCTTGTTTATTTTTCAAAGAACCAGTTCTTTGTTTCATCAATTTTTCTAATTTTTTTTGTTTGTTTCTATTTCATTGATTTCTGCCTTGGTCTTAATTATTTCTTTTCATCTTGAGTTCCTAGGGTTGGTTTGTTCCAATTTTTCCAGTGCCTTTAGCTGGTTGGTTAGGCTGCTAATTTGGAATCTCTCAGTCTTTGTTATGTAGGCATTCAAAGCTATAAATTTCCCACTTAAGACAGCCTTCGTTGTGTCCCATAGGTTTTGGCATTCTGTATTTTCATTATCATTTATCTCAAGAAACATTTCAATTTCTGTTTTAATTTCTTGAACTACCCATTCATTATTTAATAACATATTGTTCAGTCTCCAATAGTTGCATTTTCTATTTTTTCTCCCATTGTTTATTTCCAGCTTCAGTGCATTGTGGTCTGATAAGATGCAGGGTGCTATATCAATTTTCTTAAATTTACTTAGACAAGATTTGTGACCCAATATGTGATCTATTTTGGAGAAAGTTCCATGAGCTGTTGAGAGGAATGTATATTCTGTAGAGTTGGGATGGAAAGTTCTATATATGTCTGTTAGGTCTAGTTGGTCTATGTTCTTGTTAAGTTCTATTATTTCCCTATTGATCTTCTGTCTGGTTGATCTGTCTATAGTTGAAAGTGGTGTATTAAAGTCACCAACTATGATGGAATTGGAGTTTATTTTAGATTTGTTTTCCATTAATTTTTGCTTTATAAAATGTGGTACACCTATATTTGGTGCATACATGTTTATGATTGTGATTTCTTCTTCTTGGATCATTCCCTTGATGAGTAAGAAGTGGCCTTCCTCATCCCTTTTAATTAATTTTAGCTTAAAGTCTATTTTGTCAGATATTAGTGTAGCCACTCCTGCTTGTTTTCTATTTCCATTTGCTTGGAATATCATTTTCCATCCTTTCACTCTGAGGAGGTTTTTTTCTTTAGAGGTGAGGTGGATTTCTTGGAGGCAACAAATGGAAGATCCATCTTTCTGATCCATCCTGCTAGCTTGTTTCTTTTTATGGGAGAGTTGAGACCATTAATATTTAATGATATAACTGTCAGACTTGACTCAATACCTGCCATGGTGAAGGGCTTGTAAGATTTGGTGTCTCATGTGTTGTTTTGTCACCTCTAGGCTTGATTATCATGCCAACATCTAGAGGGCTCTTGGGGTTGTTTGTTAGGCTCTTCTGTGTGGAGTATTTCATGTAGAATTCTCTGTAGGTTTGGTTTTGTGTCCATGTAGTTGTGAAGTTGGATTTTATCACGGAATATTTTTCTTTTCCTTCCATTATTAGGGAGACTTTTGCAGGGTACATTAGTTTGGATTGAAATCTATAGTGACTGAGACTTTGAATGATTCCATTCCAAGCCCTTCTTGCTTTCATGGTTTCCATGGAGAAGTCTGATGTAACTCTGATAGGTTTGCCTTTATATGTGATTTGCTGTTTTTCCCTCACTGCTTTTATAATCCTCTGTTTGCTTTCAATGTTTAGGGTTTTTACTATAATATGTCTTGGGGAAGTTCTTCTTTGGTCCAGTCTGTTTGGTGTTCTGTGTGATTCCTGTACCTGAATGGGACTCTCTTTCGCTAAAATGAGAAGTTTTCTTCAATAATTTTGTTGAATATGTTCTCTATGCCTTTTGTCTGACTTTCTTCCCCCTCAGGTATACCCATGACCTGGAGATTTGGTCTCTTAAGGGTATCCCAAAGATCTCTCATATTTTGTTCACATGCTTTTTTGAACCTATTCATATTTTTATTTCCTTATCATTCTCTTCTGTTTTATCTTCCACATCTGAGGATCTGTCTTCCCAATTATTGACTCTAGTGGTGAGGGATTCTAGAGAGGTTTTTATTATTTCTGTTTGGTTCTTGTTTTCTGATATAGCTTTTTGAATTGTGTCTATCTTTATGTTAAATTGTGTTTTCATTTCAAGGTTTGACTTACTGCTTCCTGATACTCATTTGTGTATTTGCTTATGTCTTCTTTCAGTTTGGTTAGCTGATTCTTGAGTTCGACTATTTGCTGGTTTGCCTTTAGTTCACACACTGATCTACCTAAGTCCACCAGTTTCTCCTCAATTATATTAAGCCTGGTGGCAAAGCTTGTGAGTTGGCTCTGTACCATTGCTCGGTGATTTTCCATTCTTGCTTCTCTTTCCATCTTTAGCCTCTTCATTGGGTCCATGTCACTTCTATCTGGACTTAGTGTTGTCTCATTGTGGGCTTTCGTCTGTACACCCTCTTTCATAGTTTTACTGTTGAGTTCCCAGTTGGGACTTGGTGGGTTTGGTGTGTGACACTCAGCTGGTTTGTTCTTCTTGCCTTGTGCTCTGCCCATTTTGGATCCACTTAGCAGGGTTGGGAGGTGTCCTTGTGTTGAGTTCCCCTGAGCAGTGTGCACTGGGTGTGCTCTGGATTTCACAGGCAAGGTGGGGCACCTGCCTGAGTTGTTTTTCCTGGGACTGTGTGTGCCCTCAGATATACAGCTGGCCTGACGAGTGTGTTGTGGCCAGCGGTTAGGGCTAAGTGCACCCACCATCCAGTGCCTTTACTGGCTAGTGTGAATCCAATGCAACTGCAGACAGAAGCTGTGCCTGCACCTGCATGTGTGGGGCTGTGGATGGGGTGTTTCCTCAGAGAGAAGCCTGCTGGCAAGGGTGCAGGCTGGGTTTTGCTCCTATGGTGAGAGCCTACTGGCTTGTCCATAGGTGGTACTGTGCTCTACAGGCTAGGCCATGGGTGGTACTGTGCTCATAAGCTGGCGTGGGTGAAGTTAGGGCTGCACGTGTAAGGGGAAGGAGCCTGCAGGCAACGTCACAGGTTGTGTGACCTGCCTGAGGCCAGCCTGGGCCTACCTAGTACCTATGGGGTGGTACTGGGTTCCTGGGACCTGTCCGAGGCCCACCTGGGCCTTGTCAGAGGCTGGCCTGGCAGCTAAGGGGTGACGCAGGGTACCTGAGGCATGCCTGGGACCTGTGTGAGGCCAGCCTGGCAGCTATAGGTGGGTCAGGGGTCCTGGTACCCCCTTAGGACCTGTCTGAGGCTGGCCTGGCCACTACAGGGTAGCTTAGGGGTCCTGGTACCCGCCTGGTACCTGTTTGAGGCAGGCCACTACCTCCTGGCAGTTACGGGACCCACCTGAGGCAGGGTACTACCTGCTCAGCAGTTATGGGGCACCTGATAACCGTCTGAGGCAGGAGACTACCTGCCCGGTACATACAGGAGACCTGGGATCCTCCTGAGGCAGGAGACTACCTGCCCAGGGTGGCAGGGTATCCTAGTTCCCTCCTGGTGCCTGCCTGAGGCCTGACCCACCTGGCGATGGCTGCTGTTCCCATGGTTTATGGGAACCGGGCTAGGTCTGCCTGCCCATGGACCGGCGCCTGCCTGCGTGTGCAAGGGTGGGTCGGGGACAAGTGCATCCTTGGATCGGGTGCTGCAGGGGAGGGAAGGGGCCCCCGGGAGGGAAAGGTGCCAAGTGGCAAAGGCTCAGGTCAGGACCAGCTGGGAGGAGACAATGGGCGATGGTGGGAGCTTGTGGTTGGGGAGGAGCAGCTCTCTGTTCCTCTGCGGAGCAGAGAGCCATTAGAACACGGGCTGGGTTGGTGCAGGAGCTGGGGAGGGGGTGTGCCTTGGGTAGGGGCCGCTGGTGTCCAGGGTCTGGATCCCAGCTGGAAACTCAAACCGTTATGGAGAGTGTCCTGGCCAGGCTGCTACTGGTCTGCCATCTTGCTCCACCCCCACCTTTTTCCTATTCAAGAAAACCCAAAGTTCCTCAGATTTTGTGGCATCAAGAGAGTACATCCTTCATTTACAAGAAGAATTTTCAAGTGTTATAAGAAAAGTGGAAGTGAGTGTTGACAAATTCTATATTTTTTTCCTTGAGGCTATGGAACAAATTTGGATGACCTAAAGACACTTTGTTTCTTCAATTTAGTATAAAATGTATAATTGATTTTTTGAGAAATTTGAAAAGGTGAATCCTGGGAGATTAAGCCTAACAGGTAAAATATGCCACCTCTTGATTTTATTACCCATGCCCAGGCTATTATCAAGATAATATAGCCTTGCAAAAAAAAAAAATGCTTTGTGAACCAAAAGACATGCAAAAGTATTTTTTCTCAAAGCTCTAAGATACATATTATGAAAACTAGTGAACACTTTAAATATTTGATAAGAATGGCAAAAACATCTAAATTAGAAAAGAATAATTTTCAAACACATAAATGATAAAGAGATAAAAATGATAACCCTAATGTTGTCTTGCATGAGTTTTATGAGACTCTAAATCTGACAAAAATAGTTTTGTGTGGAAACATAGAATGTATTTGTCACACTTTAACAGTAGTAAGTGCTGCTGTGAATTTCAATGTGCTATGAGTTTGGGTTTCTTGGCGTTAAATCAAGAACTTTGCAAGAAACAACTTAAAGATTGAAGAGGAAGCCGGGTGTGGTGGCGCACACCTTTAATCCCAGCACTCGGGAGGCAGAGGTAGGAGGATCGCTGTGAGTTCAAGGCCACCCTGAGACTACATAGTGAATTCCAGGTCAGCCTGGGCTGGAGTGAGACCCTACCTCGAAAAAAAAAAAAAAAGATTGAAGAGGAAATGGTCCCTTGTTTTAAAAATTCTTGGTTCCTTTAGAGAAAAAATATTTTTCCAAGGCAGATTATGCATATTCAGAAGTAGCCTTTTGAACTCTTTCACCCAGATTTATAATACAACAGATTCAAGGATAGAAATATGCAGTTTGTCTTAGGCAGGCTGTTATGATCTCCAGGTGAAGACAAGGAGAAGGTCGAGTTCTGTACCCCAGGGGTTAAATTCTATTTTCCCATGGAGGTCCAGAACATAGTGGTAAAGAAAGAATGTGGGGTTCTAGTTCCATAACCCTGTTACTAATTTGCTTTTGAAATCTCTTTTGACTTCATTGAATTCAAAATAATCCCACTTGGGTACAATGTAAGTGAAGGATTCAACGTTAAGGTCATCTAGAACACTCAGTAATAGTCCACGGAAGGCAAATGAAATGGAATTTTTTTTTTTTTTTCAGAAAATGCTGTAGGATCTCCGAAATTGAGTCGTTGTTTTCGCCTCCAGGGGCCGTTAGCAGCTGCGGAGGGAAAACGGTGAAGCGGTGGGAGCTGAGCAAAGGCTGGTCACTGCTCTGCTACTCGGCTGTCTCAGGGCCGTTCCACAGAGCTGGGGGGCCGACACAGGGGGGTCCAGCGAGACACAGATTTGAGCAGATGTGTATAGTGTATCCACATGGTTCTTTATTCAATTGGGGGAGCTTACACTTATAGGAAAAAGGGGGTCAGGGGGATGGGGAATTGGGAAGAGAAAAGGGGATTGTTTGGTTGGGGTGGTGAGATAGCGGCCTGCACTGGGATAGGTGGGTATGGACGACCTGAGAATAACTCATTTGGGGGCCTGAGTGGCGGGAAACACATGATTCTAGCCACAGTCCATGGGGATGGGTACAAGGACGTTTGTCTGATACCCAATGCCAGTCATGCTGAGATGGAAATGCTGGTTCCTGTGGCCCATGGGGGTTGGGAGTCAGGATTGATGGAGCCGGGAAATGCCTACCGAATTATCAGGATTTCACCCACTCAGACATCCTTAACCCTTTGTTCTCCGTGCCCTCAGTAGCAGTGCCAACAAGCAGTGTCCAACATCGAGTCACATAATCGAGGGAGATTATATGTAAAATGCAGACCACCACTTACAAGCACTGATGTGTAGATCCATTCTGTGAACCTGACAGGATATGGTGATCTTACACCACACTACGGAGCACATTTGGCAGGAACCTCCATCATGCCTGCGAGCCAATCTATTTGAAAGGAACGTTTTATGAGAGGTTGAGCATCCACAGGATCTGTGTTCCTGAATGAATGTGGAATTCACCATGGTTTTCTTAGCTGGTTCTGGTAGCATAGGCTGCAGTCCCTGCTCAGGAAACTCACATAAGAAGTTCAAGGCTGACTGGGTTACTTGGCGAGACTTTGTACCAAAATACTAAATTGCAGAATGTGCTGGGATGTAGGCCCTTTTCTTAACATGTGCTGGATGTTGGGTTCAACCACCAAGAGCAGAAACAGTCTTCTTCCGTCCCTCTGTCTGGCTAATGAATGACTCAGCCACTATAGTATAGAATTGTGTCTATATAAAATTCAGTAGTATCTTCTGATATATTATTCATTAGATTCAAGATTTCTGTTTGTCCCATAAAGATGCCCTACTTAATAAAGAGGTTTCAACGAAAAAGGACAAAAAATAAGGATTCAGTACAACCCATTTAGTAAGCTTTGATTTTTATATAGTTTTTTATCCAGAAGATGCATTTATCATCACATATAAATTGTTTTACTCTGAGAAATAGCACATAAAACAATCTATACTTTAGTCAGGCTATTTATCTTTATACAGTGAAATGAGGATTTGAAAATAATATTACTCAGAAAATCACTATTTGGCATGCATCAATCCATGAAAAATTATTGTGCTTTGAAAGATATCGATTCAGTATAAGAAAGGAATTTAATAAGAAAACTTCAGGTTTTCTACTCCAATACTACAAACACGATTTTTTTTTTAATCTTGGAGGATGCAATTCGGCTCTGATAACATTTTAGAAATAAAAATTTATTCTTTCACTACCAAAATACTTCTCAAACAGCTAAGGTCAACAGAGAGCCTGCTCAGACTTACAGAAGCAATTTTGTTACTCTGTGGTTCGTTGCCTGTAATAACTGGAGTCTGGAGACAGTCACAGTCTGCTGCAGGCTGCTCTGTGTGTCTAATAACGGGGCAGATTTTTAATCCCCACTTTCTTAAATTAGGAGGATTGAGTCTGCCTGTCAAGGATGTAATACTCATGAATTTAACACCAACCCCAAAGCATGTTAGAGTAATCTCATGATACATTTTCATGTCTTTCTCACTCTGACACTGGTGATTATCTCTAAACACAATGTGCCCAGACCCTTCTCAGTGAACTGATCAAGTGTTCTCGTCTGGTGCCCCCACCACGGTGATCCCTTCGGCTGCTAATTCTCCAGGTTGAGGCTGCTCTTTCCCTTCATGGCTCCAGTATTGCTAATAGCAGATTGTTCATGAATGTTCTCATTTATACCAAGCCATTCTGAATGGATTCCCAGGGATGTGTAAGTTCGACCATAGATCTATAAAGTACCTACCACTTAAAAGGCACCACCCAACCAGGACGGGTCTATCAAAGCCGCTGCTGTGAGCCCTCAAGCACAAAAGTCCTGCTTCGAGGTGTGAGAAGGGTCACTTTCCACTCTAATTACCCAACTGTACTAATTGGATTCTAAGGTGAAAATGGCTGTCAATGGAATGACACATGTAGAAGGCATGTCTTTTGTCCCATCTTTTGCTCTCTGGGGTGCAATGATCAGGATGGTGATGTTGAATGATGATTTGGACTGGGATAATTATTCCCTTTTTTTTTTTTTTTTTTTTTTTGGTTTTTCGAGGTAGGGTCTCGCTCTAGCCCAGGCAGACCTGGAATTCACTCTGTAGTCTCAGGGTGGCCTTGAACTCACGGCAATCCTCCTACCTTTGCTCCCAAGTGCTGGGATTAAGGGCGTGCGCCACCACGCCCGGCTTATTTCCTTTCTTTTAAAAAAGTTTTTAGCAATAACCTCCATCACACACACAATGGACCCTGATCGTAACCCCCTCCCAAATCCCTCCTTTATTTCCTGTTGTAGGCAAAATCAGCTCTGAGAAAATGGCAGTACTGTGCCCTCCCATTTCCCCAGCAGCTTTCTTCTTTTTAATGAGGTGCTTTGGAGGCTCTGAAGGTTCATTTCTCTGTGATTAACAAGCAATGAATTTACTTGAGGGCTGTGTGATTGCAGATCCTTCGTTGGCAGAGGTCAGCGTTCAACACTTGACTCCCAAAAGCCCTAAGTGGCTACTGTTTTAATAAGGCTTCTAGCATGTCCAGAGGAGCGGTCCAGTTTCTGTCTACTGTTTCTCTCACTGAACCATAAGCCCTTTTGCTAGGCTTAGGCCAGTTGGAACTCTCACACAGTTGACTTTCGTACTTTGAAATTCTAACATTATGCTCAGGAAAATTCTGGCTTTCATTTAATTTTCTCAGACTATGACCATTTATATATTCTGAATATCCCTTCTTTTGTTTAAATCTGACAAAACCATTTACTTCTGGAAAGAAGTGAGAGCAAAATACGTTCAGGAGATAAGACTGCCTTAAGAACTTCAGAGTTTTACAGATCTGGAATACAAGTGACTTCTTGGCCTTTAAAATCTTTGAAATAAGCATGTCTACTGTTTGTATGAACACTGGATAGAATGGAGCTTTATCATTACCCGGGAAAAGTCCACTGGGATCGTGTCACTACATTAGGACTTGACTCCCACCATCCCCTTTTTCAAGTTGTTTCGTAAGTGAAACATGGGGCAGAGTGGCCACTGAGACACACAGTCCTTCTGTAGTCCTCTAGTTTAACAGGCGTTGAATGTCAGCAATTAGTCCCAGTTCTGACTCTTCTAAGTTATGTCTCTTATTTCAGAGGCTGGAAGACGTGCAGCCACCTGTTCCAGGTTCACCTGATACAAGTGTGCGGAAGGTCTGCGCATGAGAGCGAAGCCATTCCAACCATTTTTGCTCATGAGCTCTGGGAGTGTCTACGGATCCTCGGCATCTTCCTGGCTCAAGGCTTCCCTGAAGATGGCTAAAGCCCTGGAGGCATTTCCCTGCTGGCTTGTCACTTGTCTCGGCCCTAAGAGCAATGGGTTCACTTTTCTGGATTGGTTTGGTTTGTGGTTATTGTTGTGTGTATGTATGTGTGTGTATGTGTGTGTATATGTTTGTGTATATGTGTGTATGTGTATGTGTGTATGTGTATGTGTATGTATGTGTGTATGTGTGTGCTGTGTATGTATGTGTTTGTGTGTGTCTGTGTGTGCCTGTGTGTATGTGTGTGTATGTTTGTGTATGTTTGTGTGTTTATGTGTATGTGTGTGTATGTGTATGTCTGTGTGTATGTATGTATGTATGAATGTGTGTATGTGTGTGTGAGAGTGTGTGTATGTGTATGTGTGTATCCGTATGTGTATGTGTGTGTTTATGTATGTGCGTGTGTGTATGTATGTTTGTGTGTGTATTTCTGTGTGTATGTGTACGTATGTGTGTATGTGTGTGTTTTATAGTCAGCCACATGCCGCTGGGATGAATCTTCAAACCAGGCACAATTTGGGGGAGGAAAGCATTTATTGAAACTACAGATTGAGGGGAAGTTCCGTAACAGTGAAAGAGGCTGCCCTCTTTCACAGGTCCAAGCAGAGAGAGAAACCCATCACCAACACCATACACACACACAAAACAGAAGAGCAAACAGGCAGGAGGGGCCAAGGAGAGAATTTCTTCCCCTTTTATATAGCCCTAGGGTGGGGTCTTGCAACCCTATCCCAGACTTAACGGCTTCCGGAGTCTCTGGAATTTCCTTCCTGCATTGCCCACACAGGAAAGGATGTTTACTTCCAGCTTCTTTGAGTTTCTTTACATCCTGCCCCTTGCTGAGAGGCTGCCTTCCTATAAACATCCTCAGAGACCCACCCGAGATAATTAAAAAAATCAAGTTGACAACAAAACCTCACCATCACAGTGTGTGTATGTGTGTGTGCATGTGCATGCACGTGTGTGTGTGACTGACCCAGCATTGTTTTCCCTGACCTAATTCCCTCAGCCTTCTGATAGGTTCACCTCTCTAATCCCTCTGTTTAATCTCTTCCTGCTTGAAATGCCATGGAGGAACATCTGTTTCCCTGAACAAGCCTGACTTTACAGGAAACCAAAAGGAACAGAGATCTTCACCTCTCGTCACACCCAGAATAAAACAAATCCCCCACCTTAACTTCCTTGGGCATTGAGTTATTTCTCTATTAAGAAAAATGACAGAGTGGCAAAGTCCAGCAGTTATTGAAATGTACCCTTAGGAAGAAAAATCTTCATTGTTCATAAGTCTTTGAGTGTTGGGGGAAAAAGAAAGTTTCTTAGAATGAGACTTTGAAATCTCCTTCAGTAAGACCTTCAACAGTCACAACCGTATAACCTCTGAAAAACCTTCACTGCAAATTACAAATATAATGTTAGCAGACATTCCGTACAAATTTGGATGCATAAAAAACATAAGAATATATAATGTATTCAGTACTGTGGATGTGCCCAAGACTCTAAGAAAGGGGACATAGTGAATGAAGAGTGAGGTAGTGGAATAGTTCAAAAAATCCAAACGTCAGTGGCCAGAGAATCACATTCATTAATCACGAGCTCTTGCTGTTCAAAGCAGGGAGCAGCCACTCGCTTCTACTTGACGACAGTGGATAAGGAGGGGCTTTCAGGAGGTAAGGGAGAAATCAAGCTTCATTAGTTGAAGATGTTGTGGAAATTGTTGTATTTTCAATTGTAAATAAGTTTTTGTTAGTAGATCAGAGTTTCTTTGTAATTCAAGTATGAAAAAATAACCTTTCCTTAAGAAACAATAATTGCCTTTCCTTTCTAATAAAATACAGACATGGAAATAATCATATGTTCTTCGGACAAATTAACTTCAGAACTTCAAAAGATACTAAATGTGAAATAGTCTATGGCAATAAAGGTAAATATGTTTGCAATATAATGACTAATCAAGAATATAAAAAAGAATAAAAAGAGAATAAAAAGAGAATAAATTAGCATTAGGCTTATAGGTAAATATTGCTTTTACAAATCACTCAGATACGGATTGATCTATAAAAGTTTATAATGCAGATTCTCTATCTTTTCAAAGATGTTAGAGTAGGTTGATTTTTGAATTGAAAATCGATACATTTAATAGTTCGTGCTAGGATCTGAGACTATTCAAGTATATAAAAATAATTTCTGATGCTATTATCTTATATCTCTTTTAACATAAATCTATTCTAACATAACAAATTGCGTATTCATTATATTTTCAGATATAGGAAGATGTTTTTCCTCCGAAGTAAATTAAAATACATGCGGTAAAACTAAGAGCTTCAAGGAACCTTAGACACGAGCAGAGAACTAATACGCTGTAGAATATTCCACGGAGTGTAAAGGCATACAAGCCTAGTAACATTTTGTAATAAGAAATATTTTATCTGTAGTGTAGAAAACTTGAACCAGCATCTTCTTTCTCTGTGTGCCTTCGGCTGACTTCACTGATCCTAAAAAGACTGTGGGCTCTGCGATCATGGCTGGCTCTGTGCAGACATGGACTGAATGCATGAAAACAGATCTGTGTTTTCCCCTTACTGAACATTCATGAAATACAAACTGGACACTCCAGCTCTGAGTGACAAAGATGCTGTCATGGTTTGATCCCGGTGTCCCCCACAAACAAATGAATGTGTTCTGATAGATCGATCCTCGGCTGATGGCAGTTTGGATTTTACAACCTCGATGAAGCTGTGTTGTTGGGGGCAGGCTTTTGGGGTTCTAAGCCAGCTTCCCCTTGCCAGTATTTGGCACACCTTCCTGCCACTGTTTGCAGTGCTGTGGCAGAGGTGATGTCCAGCCCTCTGCTCATGCCATCGTTTTCCCTGCCAGGATGGAGTCTCCCCTCGAGTCCGTAAGCCAAATAAACCCATTCCTCTACAAGCCGCTTTTGTTTGGGTTCTTTCTGTGCAGCAACTAGAAAGTTGACTGAAACATATGCTGACAACTTATGAGTTTGTAGGATTCACTTTAGCTGCTGCTGATTATGTCAGAGGCTGAAGTTTGATGACTCAATATAATATTTCAAGTGAAGGATGAAATAAATCATGGTGATAATGGTAATTAATTATTGAACATTTCAAATGAAATTCACACTTTAACAGTTGAATAAATGCAATTCCATATATATATATATATATATATATATATATATATATATTTGGATCCAACCCCAAGTATTTGTATGCATTCATTCAAAGCTATTTTCTCTCTTTCCTCTCAGCATACTGTTTCCAAGCGTTCTAGACTCAGCTCAAAGTACTTTATCAGTATTAATTTATTTAATTGATCTGAGTTCTTTCAACTCCTAAATTATTCTACTGTCTACTTTTTGTCCTTAGGATCATACAAAGCAGTAGGATGGGTGCTTTAGATAAAACATCTTACACACACACGTGAGTTCAACTGCACACTTTTTACAATATTCCATGGTAAACTGGTGTCATCTTACACTTTAGTATTGAAGAAATTTCACTGTGAGGAATTGAGCTTGTCTGCGAAGCCCCTAAGCCCTTGAGTAGAGCCCCACGTTTACCTCGGATTTTTGCCTGCAAAACCTAACAAAGTTGAGTTCAAATCCCCAGCAGCCATGTGAAGCCAGATGGACAAAGTAGTGCGTGCATCTGGAGTTCATTTGCAGGGGCTGGAGGCCATGGTGTGCCCGTTTTCTTCTGTGTCTTTTTCTCTGTGTCTGTGTCTCTGTGCTTGCAAATAGATAAGTAAAATGTGCATATATATGTATATGTATATGTGCATATATATAATGTGTCTTGTAACACATTTAACTAGCTTCTTAGGATATATATATATATATATATATATATATATATATATATATATATATATATATATATATATAACCTAAGAATATATAAAACCTAAGAAGCTAGTTAAAGGTGAATCTAGATAAGGAAGACATTTACCTGAACTTGTCAATTCCAATGACTGAATTTGAGAGATGCGTGAATTCTACCAGCAGAAACCACGAGAAGCCAGCAGAGAAGCATGAGGTAAACCACACAGTTGGTATTGGAAACCAGTGGACTAAACAGCATGATACAGGCTGCTGGTAGATCAGTTGATAGGAAGATGAAAATCTGGATGGAATTTAGCTGCATGCAGTTAGTATGAAAAAGAACCTAACCCTACCAACCAACCATAGGCCGATGGCTGAGATCCTGGCAAGAGAGGAGCCACCACAGTCATATCGTGGAGGATCCATAGGGAACCGAGCAGACAATGACAGATGAACAAGGGACCTATAACCACAGCCATTCAATCAACACAGGATAGGCCAATGAGACAGAAACCAAGGATTTTCGACACAAGGACCCCTAAGCTCACAACATTAAAGTATCCTTAATACTCACCCACCACGACTCAGGGAACTGAGCGGAAGAGGGGGCGGAAAGATTTTGAGAGCCATGGTGGGGGAGACTGTCCAGAGGCATGGCACCCATCAGTAACAACACACTTGGGCCAGGAGAACCGGGCTGAGTACTAGGCTATCCATGGTCCCCTGTCACAAGGACTGATCCAGAAGACCCATGGAGGAGGATATCCAGCTGATTGGGGATGGGGAGGGGGGACATTGGGGAATTGGGGATAACAACTCATTATTTGCCCACTAAATTATGTAACTCATTATGGACAATAAATATATATTTAAAAAAAGAATGGTGAAATGATATTACTAAAATTAAAGAGGAAAGAAGAGTAGAATTCACAGGCATTGAGAACAGACAACTTGCCTAACTTACAAATAAAGAAAAGAAGAAAAGGAACAGAAACAGAGAAGACATCTTAATGGAGAGATCTAGAAAGTCTCCAGGAATTTAAATTATCTCACAGTCAGATCTTGCAGATGGTACCCAGTCTCCCAGAGAGGGTGTCCTCTCCTGAACAGCTGGGAGAGAAGCAATAACCATATAGCAGTGCCCTTGGGGACTTAGACGGTCGGTTTGCTGTCATCCTGGCCATCAGGTGTTTTCTCCCCGAAGGCGAGGGTGATAACATTATATTTGAAAACTGTAGCAAGAAAACTTGTGGCTATGTGAGCAGTCATTTATTGGACCTGATAAAAATGCAGTTGCAAAGCTCTAAATAAATCAGAAACTGTGTGGATACAATCATTAATGCCCAGCACAGAGCCGTCTGCAATAAAGAATGACTGCATTAGCTTTTGACGCAGATTTTGTTTTGTACAGACCCTCCCCAGGACAAAAAGAGAAGAGAACTTGTGTATGCATTTTACAGAACCTTTGTAGATAGCATTGCTGTGAGAGAACCTATATACCATGGGATAATTAAAGAGAGAATTCAGATGATATTGTAAGGGCACCTGTCCTCACAGGATAATGTCCTATTTTAAGTTTTCAGAGTAAGAATTTTTCTGCACTCTGTGGACCTAACTTTGGAATTCTTTCTATGTGATTAATGTGTACTAAAATTCATTATCTTATTTGATAGTAATTATAAAAATATTTTATTTATTTATTTGAGAAAGAGGGAGGGAG
>PVHP010033523.1:0-19516 GCA_004024765.1 Zapus hudsonius
AATATTTTAGAAAAGAGAAGTAGGAGAGGGGGGAAAAAAGCCTGGCGTCGTGGTGCCCTCCTCTAATCCCAGCACTTGGGAGGCAGAGGCAGGAGGATCGCCTTGAGTTCCAGGCCAACCTGAGACAACATAGTGAATTCCAGGTCAGCCTGGGCTAGAGCGAGACCCTACCTCGAAAAATAAAATTAATTAATTAGGGAAAGTGGAGTCAGCCCTCCCCTCCCCTTGTACACTGAGACCCTGGCACACCTGTCCAGCAGTCAGCGTTTCCCTGCTGCAGGTAAATGGCCTTCCATTGGATCTTGGGCTCCAGGAGACTTCTCGTCCTGGTCATCCACCACTGTCCCTTAGAAATGTCCCCGACTCTTCTCTGTACAACTCACCAGCACTGACCTACTTGTTGTAAATATCATTTATCTATTGGAAAGAGAATATGGGTGTACCAGGGCATCTTGCTGCTGCAAATGAACTCCAGATGCATGTGCTGATTTATACATCTGACTTTGCGTGGGTTCTGGGGGAATCGAACCTAGTCTGTCAGGCTTTGCAAGCAAGTGCCTTTAACCACTGAAACACCTCCCAACCCCATCAGACTTAGTTTATAAAGTACTCCATAGACCTATAAAAGTTTTTTTTTTTTTTTAACAAGGCCACACTTGTAATATCACACAGGCTTTAATCTTATCCTTATAACCTAGGGTAGTATCTTTAGGTCTTGTGTTTCCCGGAAGGTCTGACCATCAGAAGGTAGGTGAAGTTTCCCCCTCATCATATTACCCACCCCCTCTGCTTAATCAGTGATTTAAGATTCCCTTTAACGAGAGCACGTGGAGTGATGGTGTTTATTTCCCCTCTGTGAAAAACATTTGAACAGTAATGCTAATTACAGTGGGGTACATGTTTCACCTATTATAAAAGATATACACCTTTTATTAGCCCATCTTTAAACAGAGCTCCAAAGGTGGGTGTTTCTATAGATTTCAGATAAAGAAAACTAAGGCAGAGAAAGGTCAGAAAAAGTTAGCCATCTTCAGAAGGAGGCTCCATTGCCCCAGAGATTCCTTATCATAACATGCTTCTTGCTGTTGCAGAAGTTGGACAGGTTGAATGGGTTGAGTGAGTGCCTCTGGCTAGATTTAATCAGAGCTAATAAATAAAATGTAAAAACTTCCTAATTGGGAGTTCTGGCCAGTCTCATCCTCATTACCTTTAAACCGATGAATACCCAGGTGATGGCTGAGAAACTGGATTCACTCCACACTTCTGGGAAAGATTGAGATGTACATATATGAAGCATAACTGGGTGGCAGATAGTTCAGGGGTTAAGGCACTTGCCTGCAAAGCCTAAAGACCCTGGTTCAATTCTCCAGTCCCCATATAAAGCCAGATGCACAAAGTGGAGCATGGATCTGGAGTTTGTTTGCAGTGGCTAGAGGCCCTGGTGTGCCCATTCTCTCTCTCTCTCTCTCTCTCTCTCTCTCTCTCTCTCTCTCTCTCTCTCGAAAATTAAAGAGAAGCAGAACAGCAGCCTAATCTTTCTCTTTTTTTCTTTCGGTTTCTTTTTTTGTTTTTCCGACCTGGGTCTTGCTCGAGCCCAGGCTGACCTGGAATTCATTATGTAATCTCAAGATAGCCTTGAACTCCAGGCTGACCTGGAAGTCATTATATAGTCTCACGATGGCCTTGAACTCATAGCCATCCTCCTACCGCTGCCTCCCTGGGATCAAAGGCATGCAGCACTGTGGCCTGGCCACTTTCTGATGGTGCAAAAACTACTCACATTCAGAAGACCCTACTTTGACTCCTGGTCTTTTCCCAGGCCATTGATCATTAGCAGTTCAATTCTCTGTATTCTACTGGGCAGCAAGAGCAGTCAGTCACCCACATGCTTGTGACCGTGAACGTGACCTTGAACAACTGGTATTCTACACTGTGCATAATGGACTTTCTTCTCCAACACACAAAAATTTCTCAGCCCTGATCCTCAACTTCTTCATAAACTACTAAAGATTAATGAGATTGTTCCATTTTTGCAAGGAAAAGTCACCCAGGCACCTCACTGACCTTAGGGTATCTGATGGGGGTTGGGGTCACAGTGAAGTGTGGGAGAGCAGCCCCATCCTCTCCCTTTACTGCTGTCTTGATGGTTTTCCCACTAAGAGTCCCACTTAGCTCTGCTGCAGTCAGCTTTCTCATTTCTGCGCAAAAAAGAACCCAACCAAAAGCAGCTGGTGGAGAAAAGGGTTTATTTTGCCTCACAGACTCGAGGGGAAGCTCCATGATGGCAGGGAAAACAACGGCATGAACAGAGGCTGGACATCACCTCCTGGCCAACATCAGGTGGACACCAGCAGCAGGAGAGTGTGCCCAACACTGGCAAGGGGAAGCTGGCTGGAACCCCATAAGCCCGCCCCCAACAACACACCTCCAACCAGGTTCCGATTCCCAAACTGCCCTCAGCTGGGGACCAGCATTCAGAACACATGAGTCTATGGGGGACACCTGGGTCACCACAGCCTCATAGAATGCAATTGTAATGACCCATTAGCTCTAAAGATCCGGCTTCTCTCTGTTGTGGTTTTTGAAAATATTTTTATTTATTTGCAAATAGAGAGAGATAGAAGAGGGACAGAGAGAATGGGTGTGCCAGGACTTCCAGGCACTGCAAATAGATTCCATTTACGTGTGCCACTTTGTGCATCTGGCTTTACGTGAGTACTGGGGAATCGAACTCTTGTCATTAGGTTTTGCAGGCAAGTGCCATAACCACTCAGCAATCTCTCCAGCCCCTGTTTGTCATGTTTCCACTCCCTAAGAAATACCCTAGGCAATTTATAAGACCCCCAATGTGACAAGGCAGAGCATGGCTTCAGCCTAGTCTTCAACAAAAGAAACTAAAGTAATACTTTGATACTTAATAACTCCATAAAACATCCATGCTTCATAACTCTGTGAAACCTAAACATGATAGATCTAAAGTTTATTTACAGTAACGCTACCGTAACAGTTATCTCCTCCTGCTTGGGGCAAAACACCTGACCAGAAGTGGCTTAGGGAAGGAAAGGGTTTACTTGGCTTACAGTTTCTAGGGGGAAAGATTTATCATGGCGAAGAAAGCATGGCAGGACAGACAACTGGGTGTCACATCTTGTCATGTCAGTCAGCTGGGAGGAAGCAAACACACACACACACACACACACACACACACACACACACACACACACACGAAAGAAGCCAGGGTATATAGCTCAGTGTGGGTAAAACACTTGTTTACCGTGTGTAAATCCCTGGGTTCATCCCAACTTAAACACAAAATCTTCAAACAAACCAGAGAAACTGGCTTCTCTTTTGGTAGAATTGATAACCCAGATTAAACCTCCACTAGTCAAACCAGGTGTGGTGACACATGCCTATAATCCTCGAATTTGGGAGTTGGAGACAGAAGGATCAGAACTTTAAGGTCATCCACAGCTAACTAGCCAGTTCAAGATCAGCCTGAGCTACAGGAGACCCTGTCTCCAAACAAATAAATAAAAAAAGTAAAAGGCAACCAATCAATCTTTGTGTGTGGCTAGAGCTATAAAATGGAAGAGAGTCGGCCAATCTGTCAGTCAAGGTCTAACCAAGAGAACAGAAACAACAGATTTTACAGAAGAATTTGATTCAGGGTTGAACGATGCAGGTGACAGAAAAACTGAGTTCTCAAGAAATAATTGGGGATATTGACCAGAGATTAACAACAGCAGGAGGGGATTTTACATGACATGTGGAGATAGTAGGTACCTGGGACTCCCAGCTTGGGAGTCATTGCCTGGGAAAATAAACCATGGTACACAGAGTGTGAAAGTTAGTTCTGTGCAGAGAGAACAGATCAGGGTGACTGTCATTGGAAGACAAAGATATAAGCAGGCAGGCTTTCTGATGGTTCACTCATCTCTGTCAACAACCTCAAGGAATAGGGGAAGGTCAGGGTCCTAAGGAAAGGTCATGGATGTTGGGGCAGAGGGGAAGAAATGCCTGACAGACAAAACAATATATGTTCATTGCCTTCCTTCTGTGATTTATCCAGCATATTCTTCTCCTATATAATTGCTTAACACTTATCTAATATAAAGGATCTCTCCATGTACTAATCCTGTAATTAAAGAATAGTTATTATAAGGCTGGAGAGATGGCTCACTGGTTATTTAAGGCACTTGCCTCCAAAGCCTAAAGACCTGAGTGCAGTTTCCCAAGGAAAGCCAGATGCGCAAAGTGGTGCATGCATCTGGAGGCTAGAGGCCCTGGCATGCTCAATCTCTCTCTCTCTCTCTCTCTCTCTCTTTCTCTCTCTCCCTCCTTATAAATGAATAAAATATTTTTAAAAGAAAGAATAGTTATTATAGTACTCAACCAATCAATCATTGATAATAGTGTTTCAGTCAGCGCATGCCTTTAATCCCAGCACTCACTTGGGAGGCAGAGGCAGGAGGATCGCTGTGAGTTGGAGTCCAGCCTGAGACTACAGAGTGAATTCCAGGTCAGCCTGGGCTAGAGAGACTACTTTGAAACCTTCCCCCTCCCCCAGGGGAAAAAAAAAGGTTTGACTCTAAAGTCATTTTAAGTCTCTTCATTGTCATGGAAAGAAAATGACAATATTCTTTAAAGAGTCTACGAAAAACTAAAAAAGCTGAAAGCAAAAATCGATTTACATGGAGTGTCTGTATACCTATGTGTGATAGACTGCTGGTTTCTCCTCCCTTCCAAATCTATTTTCCTCTTCTATTGGATTGCATTTCAGCTGGGAACACAGCCATCCATCTGGAGGCTGCAGCTTCCATTGGCCTTTGTGGCTGGGTGTGGCTGTGTGACTCCATTTTCATCCATGGAACACAAGGGAAGCAATGTGTTCATTTTTCCCATCAATTACTTCAAAGAAAATTGGTCACCTCCCTCTCAATATCTGTCGTGAAATGGAGGCATGGTGGTGGTCACCCAGCTCCCAGCATGCACTGCAGGGCCCAGCAATGAGACAAGGCTGCTGGATTTTGGGATTGCGTCCTGGAGAACTGACTGCCCACCCTGGACTGCCCTTCACCAAGTTATATGAAGAGATAAATGCAGAGCTGGAGAGATGGCCCAGCTGTTAAGGTGCTTGCCTGCAAAGCCTAACGACTGGGGATTGATTCCCCAGTACCCATGGAAAGCCAGTTGCACTAAGTGGCAAATGCATCTGGAATTTATTTGCAGTGGCTAGAGCCCCTGGCTGCCCATTCTCTCTTTTTCTCTTTCTCTTCCTCCCTCTCTCTGTCTGCTTACAAATACATTTTAAATTTTTCTAAAAGATAAATGCATGCCTTAAACTACTCAATTTTAAAACTTTCTTTAAAGCTCCATACCCTATACTCTACCAAATATAACACATTGATTATTGTATTCTGCTAGTTGAATTACCATATGGAGAATCCTTTTAAAAATATTTTTATCTATTTGAGTGAGTGAGAGACAGAGCATATGGAACACCAGGACCCTAGGACCCCTTGCCATCACAAACTCCAGACTTGTGTGACTTTATGCTTCTGGCTTTACATGGGTTCTGGGGAATTAAACTAGGTTGTAGGCTTTGCAAGCCAGTGCCTTCAACTGCTGGGCCATCTTCCCAGCCCCATGTAGAGAATCTTACAGAAAACTATGTAGATCGCCATGCATGGCCATAACGCCAGCTAGTAGCTAGTCAGTGACTGGAGTCCTGGGAACTGGGGCAGAATCTGTCCCTTCTACCTTATCTGCCCAGCTGCC
Source organism: Zapus hudsonius (assembly GCA_004024765.1). NCBI lineage: Eukaryota > Metazoa > Chordata > Mammalia > Rodentia > Dipodidae > Zapus > Zapus hudsonius. The sequence continues at coordinate 5,779 of PVHP010033523.1, forward strand.
TTCCATCCCACCATAAATCACTTTACCAGGGATGGAGAGATGGCTCAGCAGTTAAGGCACTTGCCTCCAGTGTCTAAGGCTCCGGGGTTCAATTCCCCAGGACCCACATAAGCCAGATCCACAAGGTGGTGGCCCTGGTTCGTTTTCTCTCTCTCTCTCTCTCTCTCTCTCTCTCTCTCTCTCTCTTTATCTCTCTCTCTGCTTGAAAATGAATAAAATATTTTTAAAAATAACTAAGAGCCTCATTCTCTTCCTGACTATCAAAGAGAGGCTACCCACAGTTCCTGCCAAGTGATCTTCACCACACCACAGTTTGTTTTATCATCAAAACAGAGATTTCTAGCAGGACAGAGATGACATATGTAATATATTCATTGAGGTGACCTCTCACTCACCGTTATGACATACTCTTTGTTGGAAGGAAGTCTTGCTAGACAGGTTATTACAGAGTCATGTGGCCCAAGGAGCAAGAATAATTAGGGGCTGTTCAAGTGTGTCTGCCACAGATATGAGCATGTATAACTAACGTATGACTACATGGTCCACTCATGCAGAAAAAAAAAAACCTTGGTTAGGTTCACGTGACTAATTCATGAAAAACATGAGACATTTGCTCAAAAATGTTAAATGCTTTAAAATACAATGTAAGAAAAAGAAAGTCCATTTCCAGAGTCCTTTCAATTTGTATAGATAATAAGTCACAACCTCACAACCATAACAGAAATAATGGAGCCCCTAAGATTATCAGCCAGTTTTGTTTAGCTTGATGCCAATCTAGAAAGTCCTTTAAAAATGTGACTGAACGGGCTGGAGAGATGGCTCAGTGGTTAAGGCACTTGCCTGCAAAGCCTAATGACCCAGGTAAAACCAGATGCACTGAGAGGCACATGCATCTGCAGTAAGTTTTCGGTGGCTAGAAGCCCTGGCATGTGCTCATATTCATTCTCTCCCCCCCCCCGGAAATAAATAGAAATAAATAAAATAATTTTTAAATGTGACTGAGTGGCTGGGAGAGATGGCTCAGCAGTTAAGGCACTTGCCTGCAGAGCCTGGCTAGCTGAGTTTAGTTCCCCAGGACCCACACAAAGCCAGACGCACAAAGTGGTGCATGAGTTTGGAGTCCATTTGCAGCAGCTGAACGCCCTAGTGTGCCCATTCTCACTGTCTCTCTCTTATCTCTCTTTGCTTGCAAATAAATATATATTTTTTAAAAATGTGACTGAGCTATGTAACATCTCTTTGATGCTGTGGAAAAATTTAGCACAATCATGTCTTACCTAGTCCTTGGCATGGTCCAGTGGATTCCATCCACTTGTACAACCAGCCAAAACCAACAAGCATGCACAAATGCTTAGGAACCAATAGTGGGAAAGATTAGTTAGCTCTTGTCATGCGATGCTGCATAACACACATCCCCAATATCTCTATGACTTGCAAAAACACCCATTCATGTTTTTTTCCTTAGGAGTTACAGGTTGGCTGGAGTTCACATGATCTTGTTTGGGTTAGCCAGGCCAAAATGGGTTAGCTTGCCCTCTAGACTTTGGGTTGGATTCAGAGATGTTCTTCTGGGTGAGCCACATTCATGTTCTGCCCATGTCTGATGGCTGAAGTTCAGAGGACCAGTTCCCAGCACCCTATGCCCCCAAGGGTTTCCCCCAAACTGAGACACCATAATGTCTGATCACATGCTATCAAGTCATTCCACTAAAGCCAAGATGACGTAGACATACATTCTGCTTACTCTGTAGCGGAGGACAGTGTGAAGTTCCACAGAGGCCATGGTTAATTGTTCTGATACAAGAAGGGACTGAAGGATGAGGAATAATGAATTGAGGCGCTCAAGGCCAGGTAACTAATCATACAGGCTGGTCAAGGTGACTAGAACCTGACAGCTGTTAGAAAGGAACAGGACACCATATCGTGAAACACAGGACCATGCAATGGTACAACATTGCTCTACTTTGATACATAATTCTCTATAAAATACAAAAAAATCCCCTTCATTGTAATATCATAAAGGTACAGATTTTACAAGCACAGGGGCCTTAAAAATTATAGTTCCCGTGACAAGCATAACATAGCCTTTTGCGCTCATACACTGTAAAGACAAAAGTCCTAACTATAAGCCGTAATGGCAAATCACACATCTTCAGGAACGAGGTTGGGGAAAGAGATATGAGCTCAGTTTGAAAATTACTTTGGGAATTTTATCTCCTGGGCAAAGCTTCAAGTAATATACAACAATCCTATGGTGAATGTTTTAATAGGTAAGGCAATTGATAAGGCGATTTTCTTTCATTTAAAAAGGCTACAGTGTGGGAACACGAATGAAACAAAACACTTTTTTACTTATTTCGTGTGTTTTTGTTTCAAAGTCCAATAGTTTGCTTGATGGTTCTTTGTTCAGAGCCATTCTGTCATTTCCTCATAAATGAGTTGGCCTCATGAACCTGGAAAACTGACATTATTTTCTGTTTACTTTAAAGAATTGTATTTTATTTATTTATTTTTGAAGGAGAGAGAGAGAGAGAGAGAGAGAGAGAGAGAGAGAGAATAGTCATGCAAGGGCATCCAGCCACTGCAAACAAACTCCAGATGCATGCACCACTTTGTGCATCTGGCTTTATGTGGGTACTGAGGAATCGAATCAGGGTCATCAGTCATTGAAGGCAAGCGCCTTAACCGCTGAGCCATCTCTCCAGCCCCCTGTTTATTTTTTGACACATCAAATCCTATAATTATCTGTTTTCAACTTAACAATTATTTACCTGTACAGTTAAAATGGATTAATATAAAATATTTTCCAGTTTGCCATTTAATCTGGCTATTTGAAGGGTATGAGACAGTATGATGTAATTCACTAAATTTTAATTTTAATTCGATCTGCATACCAAAAGACTAGAACGTGAAGCACTATTCTATCAAAAATACTTAAAGAACATAATGCTATTCCTTCAAATATAATGCTTTTCCTTCCAAATTCTGCAGTGTCATAAGAAGTCACATATGTAGCCGACTCCCTCTGATATCAAATTATCAATTCATTTATGTATGCCTTAAGACACGAGCAGATGCATTCCCGAAAAACTGGATTAGAGCTAAATTCCATATATCAGGCTATTCTCTCATTTAACTTTCATATTTCATGTTAAAATACTGAAGGTCTAATCCCATAGCAGAAAGCCTTTGAAGGCACGCCTACGATTTGAATTCCCAAATGGACTGTCTAGAGATGTCTGATAGTTCACTTCTGGCTAACATGCCCACAAAGATACAGACAAAACTGGCATATGGTACCCTAGACTCAAGATGAGAGATGGTAACTTGCTAAGGACTCAGGAGAATTTCAACTAAGTGTTGCATTATGATGATGGATTGATAAATTTATTCTTTTTAATATTTTAATGTTTTATTTATTTATTTGTAAGCAGAGAGAGAAAGAGAGAGAGAGAAAGAGAGAGAGAAAGAGAGAGAGAGAGAGAAAAAGAGAGAGAGAGAGAGAGCACACGCCAGGGCCTCCAGCCATTGCAAACTCCAGATGCATGCTCCACTTTGTGCATCTGGCTTTTGTGGGTGTTGGGGAATCGAACCCTTATCATTAAACTTTGTAGGCAAACACCTTAACCAATGAGCCGTCTCCAGTCCTGGTAAACTTATTCTTTTTTGTTTGTTTGTTTTGTTTTGTTTTTTCGAGGTAGGGTCTCGCTCTAGCCCAGGCTGACCTGGAATTCACTATGTAGTCTCAGGGTGGCCTTGAACTCACAGCAATCCTCCTACCTCTGCCTCCAGAGTACTGGGATCAAAGGTGTGTGCCACCAAGCCCGACGTTCTTTGTTTTTTGTTTTTGTTGTTGTTGTTTTCTGGTAAACTTATTCTTGATCACTTTATCCTTGAATCTTCCCTCTGAAGCAGGGCCAACAGATGATATAAAAAACCAATAAAAAGGGAAAATGTGCTCACCTTCATTGACTACATGAGATGCCAGTGAGCAGATACCTCACTGCCACCAAACACCAGAGGACCCAAGGATGGCCAAATCTTATCATTTCTGCTTGTGACCTCACTGACATCTAGCTCTTCAACCATTCAGAAAGCAACTCCCAGCATGCACCACAGCAGAAAGGGAGGAGAGTGAACAGAAATGAATGAAATCCTGAGGCTTTTACTTCCCGGATGCCAAGGGTTAAATATGGGAATGAGGAACACTTCCTGTTGGATGAATAGATTTGCTCATAACCTCACTGGTACGGATGACATCAAACTGCTCAGTCAGAGAAAACAAGGTTGATAAGAAAAAAAATGTAACATCAGAGCATTAAGATATTGTAGGCACGGTGGTGCCTTTAATCCCAGCACTGGGGAGACAGAGGTAGGAGGATCACTATGAGTTCAAGGCCACCCTGAGACTACATAGTGAATTCCAGGTCAGCCTGGGCTAGAGTGAGACCCTACCTCGGAAACAAAAACAAAAACAAGAAAAAGAATAGAAGATCAAGCTATATATCCATATACAGAGATATAGAGATGCATTTATTTACTTATGCTGAAGATTAACTCTATAAACTTACTAACACACTTATCATTGAGCTACACGCATACACACACAGCCCCCAGTAAAGGTAGGTAGATGAATAGATCTATATTTCTTAGGACAAAAGCTCTCAATGAGACTCAATAAGAACACTCTTGTCTTTGGAAGGACAGTAACTTTCTTTCTTGTTTGGTTCAATTAGCTTCATAGGCCCTTGATTCATTAGCACCCACAGTGTTCTAGTTACATGGTTAAAACAAAAGGACCCTGACCTTTGGGACATAGAACAATAACCATTCTGCTATACTTATGGAGTCTGTGTGTCAGCAATTGGACAGGATATATTAAAGATAACTTGTCTCGGGCTGAAGAGATATCTCAGTGGTTAAGGCGCTTGCCTGCAAAGCCTAAGGACCTTGGTTCAATTCCCCAGTACCCATGAAAAGCCAGATGCACTAGGTGGGACATATATCTGGTGTTCGTTTGCAGTGGCTGGAGGCCTTGGCATGCTCATTCTCTATTTGCCTCTCTCTCTCTCTCTCTCTCTAATAAATAATATTTAAAAATGATAACTAGTCTCTTCACTGTACCTGGGCCTCAGCTGGGGACACTAAAGGCTGGGGGTGGCTGACTTGGAGACTGGAAGATTCTAGTATCTCTAGTCACATGGAGGAGGGGGGCTCATAGTCCATGCACTTGCCTGGTCCCATCCGTGGGTTTTGTGTCATCACAGAGAGTTAGCTTCAGGTCAGTCATACTTAATGCACACAGCAGCCCAGGCTCTGAGTAGGAGTGCTTTTCAGAACAAGGTAAAACGTCATGACCAGGAAGATATCATGCCCTACCCTTCTACCTAATTGTACAGTAATAGCAAGTCTCCCATGCCCATATTTGAGGTTAGGAGAAGGGATACTTCTCAATGGGAAAGAATAGCAAGGGCAAATTGGGTCATTTTAGGAAATAATATCAGTCACAATCTGTCACTAAAATAATTAGAATTTATTTTCTATTTGGTAACAATTTAGCCCAGATGTAATCACTCAGATGACACAAATTATCTCCTCATTAAGTAGGTCAAAAGTCTGACACAGTTTTACGAGACTAAAATCAAGGTGTCAGCAGCTGTGTTCCTTTCTGAAGGCTTGAGGGTGAGGCCATTTCTGTAAGAATAGGAAGGGTATGGTTGTACCTGCCTACCACATAAACTACGATAACTATGGTGGTGGTGTGAATCAGATTGCCCCTCATAAACTCATGTTTATGCTGAACATGAATGCTTGAACCCCAGCTGGTAGCAATTTGGGGGTTGAAGCTTTGTTGGAGAAGGTGCATTGTTGAGGGTGGGCATATGGGGTCTCATAGCCAGCTACCCCTCCACACACCCCACCAGAGTTTGGCACACTCTGCTGGTATGGCAGAGGTGATGTCCAGTCTCTGCTCATGCCATGTTTTCCCTGCCATCATGAAGCTTCCCCTTGAGGCTGTAAACCAAAATAAACAACTTTCTCCCATCAGCTGCTTTTGGTTGCGTGCTTGGGCCCAGCAACATGAATGTAACCTCAACACCATGTTCTGGAATTCTTTTTGTAATGGCCTATCCCTGGTGAATATGCATTGAATCTGATACCTTTTGCATCAACTTGAACTTCAGGTTTAGATGTGAGGATACTCAATGATGCTTTAATATGTATATTGATAAAATTTAAGCACAAATAGTAATGCTCTCTGTATTCCCAAAGCAATACATAGGAAAAAAATTCAATGCCTGAAGTTTTCTGGCTCAATACATATATTATTCCCACCAAACTGCATTATAAGCACTTTTTAATGAGCATGCCCATACAATAATGCTCCTCTGACTCTTGTCTAGAGAAGCTTCTCTTTGTCAGATGGCGGTGACCCCTGGGATAACTCACAAGACCCCACAGTGCTGAGAAGAAGTGACCGTGGAGTGTTCAGCACTGGGACATCTCTGTCCCACTTCCAGAGGCTCAGGGTCTATTGTGGAAGAGGCGGAGAAAGACTGTAAGAGCCAAAGGAAGGGGAGGACTGCTCACAACGAAACTTCCAGACACAACATGGTATTGATATTCATGACTTCTCAGTGCCTGATGATCCCTACACATAATGGAGGAAAAGATGATGACACCGAAACAAAACAGAGACTAGTTGAGAGGGGGAAGAGATATAAGGGAGGGTGGGGAGGGAATCATAATGGTTTATTATCTATGATTATGGAAGCCATCAATTAAAAGATTTTTTTAAAATTCAATTTAGCCAGAAATAGCAGCACATCTGTAATTCCAGCATTCTGTAGGCAGAGGCAAGAGGATTGCAAGTTTGAGGCCAGCCAGAATTACTTAGCAAGACCTTATTCCCCCTTTCTAAATCAATTAGCATAGAAACATCATTTTTAATATTTCAAGGAAAAAAATAACTGAAAAACTCTAAGAAGCACAATAAAGATTTACAATGTATCTACTTGAAATCAACTCAAAATATGGCTTCTTTGTAAATGGAACAGATGTAACAAGATTGATGAAGAAGAAGAAGAAGAAGAAGAGAAGAAGAAGAAGAAAAGAAGAAGAAGAAAAAGAAGAGAAGAAAAGAAGTAGAAGAAAAAAAAGAAGAAGAAAAAAGAAGAAGAAGAAGAAGATGATGATGATGATAAGGGCTGGAGAGATGGCTCAGTGATTAAAGCGTTTTCCTGCAAAGCAGAGGACCCAAGTTTGATTCCCCAGCACCCACATAAAGCCAGATGCACAAGATGGAGCATGTGTCTGATGTTCATTTACTGTTATAAGAGACCCTGGTGCATCCATTCTCTTTCTCTCTCTCTGCTTGCAAATATATAGTAAATAAAAAATCTTTTTAAAGTTTAATATTTAGTTTTATATGTGTGTGTATGTGTGTGTGTGTGTGTGTGTGTGTGTGTGTGTGTGTGTGTGTGTGTGGCGCACGCATCTTGAGTTCGTTTGCAGTGGCTGGAGGCCCTGGTGCATCCATTCTGTATGTGTGTCTGTCTCTCTTCTCCCCATCTTTCTCTTTCTGCTTACAAATAAATAAATAAATAAATAAATTTTTAAAAAAGATTAGAATTGATTAATTCATCCCAAGAAATAAGTAAATGGCAGTGTAGGTAAATATTTTGTAGAAAGATATTCACAGAGGAATATAACAGATAAAGTATTGAAAATGCTTTATAAATCTTAAACAATATAGAAATGATTCATCAGTCATGTCTGTGAAATGGAATATTATAGGATTATTAGAATTATACCTATGTAGGTATATGCATAATATTTGCATATTTATTTATATAAATTATATAATATGCCAAAAAAAACAGGAGAAAACTATTAAAGGTTTTGTAATTGATATTTCTTGGTTGATGAGTTAGGGAAATTTTCCCTTTTTTAAAAATTCTATTTATTTATTTGTAAGCAGAGAGATAGAGATGGCTGTGGTGAGGGGCTGGATTTCTCTTCCACATGAACCTTTCCTTTTCTTGCTTGTTTAGCTGAACAGCATAGATTTTGTTAAAACCTCTCCCACGTGTTCTCCCCACACTGGTGGCTGGAAGTGGAGGTTGGGCTGCTTCCCCTATCTCTTTCCAAATTCTCTGAACTGACTCCATTCTAGAATAAATGTGTGTGGTCAGAAAATGCTCTCTGTCGAACTTGGCCAATTCTTTGGCATTCTGAGATATGAACTCTGGGGGAAGTACAGTGGTGAAGCCCAGGTGCTGTGCCCAGTCCCCACTACAGCACCTAAACTGCTGAGCCATCTCTCCAGCCTCATTCTAATCCAGAGTGATCTGGAACTCACTATATAGTCTCTGAATTTACTTGGATCCTCCTACCTTTGCCTCCCAAATGCTCGGATTAAAGGAGCATCCCATCACTCCCTGGCAAAGAATGCTATTTTTTTTTAAGTTTTTTTAAGAAGTTAGGAAATGTTTTCTTTGTTTTTCAAGGTAGGGTCTCACTCTAGCCCAGGCTTACCTGGAATTCACTATGTAGTCTCAGGGTGGCCTTGAACACGCCTTTAATCCCAGCACTCGGGAGGCATCGAGTGAGTTCAAGGCCACCCTGAGACTACATAGTGAATTCCAGGTCAGCCTGGGCTACACCGAGACCCTACCTCAAAAAAATAAAAAAATAAAAAAATAACCTTTTCTTCCACCAGCTGCTTTTGTTCAGGTGGTCGGTGCCAGCAATGAAATATATATTTTCTTCCATCTTTACCTTGAGTATAAATGCATAGAATGATTTAGAATGGATTAAATTTTAATCCAATACATGAAAGATTTCTCAGTTACCTGTTTACTCAAAGTCTACTGGTTAATTTGAGGTCATACACTGTTCTACATAGTGAATTCCAGGTCAGCCTGGGTTAGAGCAAGATCCTACCTTGAAAAGCCAAAAATAAACAAATAAAAAGTTAATTAATTAATTGAAATAAAAACCCGAGTAATGTTTTCAGGGCGAGATACTTAGTAATAGCATTATTTCACACTGATGTTACATATGAACAAGTTCATCTCTTTCTTGCATATAAGCATTTTAAAAAAATATTTTATTTATTTATTTTTCAAGCAGGGAGATACAGAGAGAGAGAGAGAGAGAGAGAGAGAGAGAGAGAGAGAGAGAACACCAGGGCCACCAACTTGTAGGTCTAGCTTATGTGGGTCCTGGGGAATTGAACCCAGGGCCTTAGGCACCAGAGGCAAGTGCCTTATCCGCTGAGCTCCATATAAGCATTTTGAAGGTCAAGGGTGTTATGTCTTTTTCACCTTAACACCACCCCTAACGTCTAATAGGTACTCAGCAAATGTCTCTTGAGCAGACGAGACGTAACACTATGAGGCAGTACATTGGAAGCACTCCTCATAAACTGATACCCACAGTATCCCAAAGAAGCGGACATTGTTATTAAGCCCACTTTGTAGAAAAAGAAACGAGGGTACAGAGAAGTCAATGAATGCACGCAAGAACTCACAGTTGGCACCTTATGCAGCCGTCGGAGTTTCACCCAGAAGTGTGGGTAACTCTAGAGCCAGAGACCCCGGACTCTGTACAAACCTACTCAAAGACAAATGTGTTTGCGTGTGTATGTGCATGGTGTCTGTATTTGTACGTGTGTAGGTGCACATGTGTGCGGGTGTGTGTGCATGTGTGTGTCAGGGATTGGTGACAAGTGTCTTTTTCCTCATGCTTCTCTGGGCCTATATAGCATTTTTTTAAGCTCACTAGTCTATAGATCAACAGCTGAGTTATGTAGTTCCTCTAATCCAGACTCCATTAATCGACAATGCAGCTGGTCAGCTTAATACCACCTTGGTGACAGGAATGACTACGCATATATCCTCAGCCACCAGTGTGGCCTAACGGACTTATTTTCTTACAGCGATGACAGAAATACAAGAGTTCAAGCGGAGATCAGTTAAGTGCTTTGCAAGCTTCTCCTTACGCCATATTTGATAATGACCTCACCAAGTTACCTGGTCAAGTTACTATCAAAGATAGAGACAGGTCAAAAGAGAAAGACAAGAACTGCTAGGCACTCTTTGCTATCCATCCACCAAAATACCATCCCTTTCTGCACCTCCTCTCTTTCTGTGGTCGAAGATTCTTGCAATGTGTGGAAACAGTACAGGTACTGAAGTCCTTGCTGATTTGAAATGTTCAAACCACTAGTTAGTTCTGTCACAATCGAGGCTAGATCTGAAGTGATTCAGTCAAAGACGTGAAGATCCCAATTTTCCCTGGAGTGCAGCCTGGACTTCATTATCGTCCATTCTCACGTCAGGTGTATCAGCCACAATCCTATCCACCTGCCGGTGCATGAGCCTTCCAGGCACGGGGCCAGGATACAGGGAAGCAGGCAGCCCTGGGTGTTTTCATCAGCTTCTGTATCTTGATGTTGGAGGAGGGGAGGGAGGGTGGGTTTGCTCTTTGAGCCACATTAAACAAAAACATAAAAATTACCTTAAAAACGCCTTGATGAAAAGACACTGTGATCAACTTTCTCATTAAATGGAAGGACAATTCTGAACGGGTGTGGGGGTGGGGAGAGGGAAAGAGTCCAAGAGCACTTATTTCCTTTACTGAAGACAAAATTAAAAAAAAAAAAAAGCTGGGACTGGAGAGATGGCTCAGCTGTTAAAGTGCTTTCCTGTAAAGCAGAAGGACCTGAGTTCAATTCCCCAGTGCCCACGTAAAGCCAGATGCACAAGGTGGTGCATGTGTCTGGAGTTCATTTCTGGTGTCTAGAGGCCCTGGTCCTCCCATTCTCTCTCTCCTTCTCTATCTGTCTCATAAAAAGAAAAGCTAATAAATGCCTAGTTTAACAAAATGATCATAAAGAAACCATTGATGGTAATGACAAGAACTAAAAAAGCAATGTCATTCTTAGTGTCCCCTTATTCTTTTTTTTTGGGGGGGGGGTTTCGAGGTAGGGTCTCGCTCTAGTCCAGGCTGACCTGGAATTCACTCAGTAGTCTCAGGCTGGCCTCGAACTCATGGTGATCCTCCTACCTCTGCCTCCCGAGTGCTGGGATTAAAGGCGTGCGCCACCACGCCCGGCTTAATTTTTTTTTCTTTTCTTTTCTTTTTTTTTTTTGTGTCCCCTTATTCTTGTACCACAAGGAGACGTATGACTCCAAATATATGCACATCATTGGGAGGCAAATAAAATGGCTTAAGAAAAAAGATACTCAACTGACAGCAATAAAATTTAGACCAAATATCAGAAAACTATTAAGCCTAGCAGTAACATTGATCGGAGCAGACTTTTCTTATTTGGTTAGTCCTAAGAGAACCATTGAGCCGTTCTTCTCTTTAAGCTGGTAGAAAGGTAAACTCATCTCGTTTAATGGGCACAAGATATGGAAGCTGGATTTTCTCTCCTCTCTGCCCAGGGTTGCAGAGGGGTGGACGGAAGGATGGTTCAGTGAGGTTATTGGGTTCTGTACATTATTCTTTCCTGGAACAGTAGAGACTTGTAGACCGAGGCATCTCAGATAAGGGAACATTTTTCTGCTGATACCATGTAAAATTGTAAATTAGGTCAGCCTTATCATCAGATCCCTGCTTAAGTCATTTCCCCCACCCCACCCCTGCCCACAGTACAACCATCATTCAAGGTGTTTCTTCCCCCATCGTAAAAGACCCAAAGTCCACTTGCAGATCAGTGTTAATAATCATTTAATAGGCAGATGCATTCTCTATGCTTGGTGAGGACCAAAATCCTCCAATCGAGATTTTATTAATGAAAGTGTCTACCCCATGTCTACCCCTAAATGTAACATCCTGATAGCTAGCTGTCTTTTTGTAACTTTCCTTCTTTTTTAATATTTTTATTTATGAGAGAGAGAGAGAGAGAGAGAGAGAGAGAGAGAGAGAGAGAGAGAGAGAGAGAGAGAATGTATGGGTGTGCCATGGACTGTTCTTACTGCAAATGAACTCCAGATGCATGTGCCACTTGCTTACTTCTAGAGCCACCATTAGAGGGCATGACTTGGAGCCTGCATGGCAGAGAGGGTAAGTAGACCCTCTCCTGGCTTCCGGCTCCACTTTGCCTTCCTCCAGCAGAAGCTCTAGCTGGAGCTGGTTTGGCCCCTTTCAGAGCCTCTTTGATAGCTCAGAGGTACTGGTAGCAGCCACATGGATGGAGTGACAGCAACCCTCTCCTTCTCCATCAGTTGCTCTGGAAATTGCCACACTATCACACAATCCCATCTGCACTGTCTTCTAGCCCTGTCTCCTTGGTCCCCCAGCCACACGTCTTCTTCAGAAATTCCTACCTTCCACGCACTGAAGTGTCTGTTCCTACATGACACCCCCACAGAACCGCCAACTCCTGACACCATCTCTTCCGATTGTCTCGGCCCTAGAGGTGGGAGGGTCTTCAAGCTTTGTGTCACTTTAGCATCCAACTCTGAACCTACTGCTAGTTGCCTGCAAAGCCTAATGACCCCATGACCCATGTAAAGCCTGACACACAAAGTGATGCATGCATCTGGAGTTCGTGTGCAGTGGCTGGAGGCCCTGGCACACCCATTCTTTCTGTGTTGGTCTCTCTTATCTCTATCTCTTTCTGCTTGCAAATAAATAAAATGTTTTAAAAGAAATTATATGTATATGTGTATGCATATGTGTGCATGTGTAGGTCATAGGAGTGGGGACATAGGATCACGGGTACATGTGATAAGAAAGCAGAAGGAAGGGCTGGACAGATGGCTCAGTGGTTAAGGTGCTTGCCTACAAAGCCTAACGACCTGGGTTCAATTCCCCAGGACCCTGGTAAAGCCAGATGCATAAAGTGGTGCATGTGTCTGGAGTTCTCGTTTGCAGTAGGCAGGAAACTGCGGCATGACACACCCATTCTCTCTCTCTCTCTCCTTCCTTCCCTCTCTCTTTCCTTGCAAGTTATTAAATAAAATATTTTTTAAAAGAAAGCAGAAGAAAAAGAGCAGTTGTAGGTGAAAGGGTGCAGGGAACCGTGGGGGAAGAAAACGAATGAGAACAAAGTATAATGTCATATATATATGATCATGTCACGATGAAACCCGTTGCTTCATACATGATAACCTCAAACATCAACTTTAGAAACATATTAAAAACAAATAAGTCAGACATAGTGGCGCACGCCTTTAATCCCAGCACTTGGGAGGCAGAGGTAGAAGGATCGCTGTGAGTTTGAGGCCAGCTTGAGACTACATAGTGAATTCCAGGTTAGCCTGAGCTGGAGTGAGACCATACCTCAAAAACAAAAAACAAAATAAATAAACAAAAACTCTCTGTTGAAATAATCAGTATGGTTTTCATTTTCCTGAAAGGGCTTTGCATGAGGATACACATCTATAGTTAGAAATGAGTTCATGTGGGCTGGGAAGATGGCTCGGCTTGCTTGCAAAGCCTGCTGGCCTGGGCTCGATTCCCCAGCACCCACATAAAGCCAGATACACAAAGTGGCACATGCATCTGGAGTTCGTTGGCAGTGGCTAGAGGCCCTGGTGCACCCATATAGTCTCTCTCTCTCCTTGCAAAATAAATAATTTTTTAAAAAAAGAAATGAGTTCATATTCTAATACAGGATCAACAATTCTACTTTCTTTTTCTTTTTTAAAAATAGTTTTATTTATTCATTTTCAAGGAGAGAGAGAGAGAGAGAGAGAGAGAGAGAGAGAGAGAGAGAGAG
>PVHP010033524.1:0-19616 GCA_004024765.1 Zapus hudsonius
CTCAGAGTTGTGCAAAGAGGCTAATCTAATCTACATAGCCTTCACAGGTGATTCCAGGTCTATCAAGTTTTCAATCAAAATAAACCATCCCACTGGCCCAACTGCTAAACTCTCAGTGTTCAGACAGTGATCCAAGAGTCCAGACATGCATATGATAAATGCCCAGTGCTGGCAGCTACACCATGGATCAGGGTCCATCTTGCCATGAGCTTAGCACACAGGTTGGAGAGCATGCCTTTGATCAGACAGACAGGAAAATCACAAAAACTAAAAAAATTTACTGATCATACATTATACTTTGTCTCCTCCAAGGACTCAAAATAAGGTGATTAAACTGGGTGTGGTGGTTTAGGTAATCTCAACAGGTGACAGGCTGAGGAAGGAGGACTGTCTTGAACTTCAGGGCAGCCTGACAACATAGTGAAGTCCAAGTTATCTTGAGCTTTTGTCTCAAAAGACAAAATGAGGTATTTTCACTTTGACTCCACTCAGAATACATTCCATATACAAGTCCTGTTTGGTGAATCCAATACTTAATGATTCTATGGCTAAAAGTGCTAGGGTTAAGGCCGGACATGGTGACTCATGCTGTAATCCCAGCACTCAGGCAGGATGGTGATTCACTTCAAGATTACCCTGGACCACTGAGTAAGACACTGCTTGAAAAAAACCAAACCAGGGCTGGAGAGATGGCTCAGTGGTTAAGGCACTTGCCTCCAGTGCCTAAGGCCCTGGGTTCAATTCCCTAGGACCCACATAAGCCAGGCCCACAAGGTGGTGGCCCAGGTGCGCTCTCGCACTCGCTCTCTCTCTCTCTCTCTCTCTCTCTCTCTCTCTCTCTCTCTCTCTTCCTCCCTCCCTCTCTCTCTCCCTGCTTGAAAAATGAATAAATAAAATATTTTTTAAAAAAAACCAAACCAAACAAAAAAAGTGCTAGATTTAAGACAAACTTACTTTTAAAACAATGATATTCTAAGCCAGACATGGTAGTGCATGTCTTTAATCCCAGAACTCAGGGGCTGAGATAGAAGGAATGTACTGAGTTCAAGGCCACCCTGAGACTACAGAGTGAATTCTAGGTCAGCCTGAGCAAGACCCTACCTCAAAAATAAATAAATAAATAAATAAATAAATAAATAAATAAATAAATAAAATACATTCTATTTAGTGTGTGTGAGATGGTGCAGGTGTGGAGATTAGAAAGTATAGAGAACAAAGTTGGAGAGGGTCCTCACTTCCCAACTCATTTGAGGCAGAGTCCTATTGTTCCTCACAATACCACTCCTTCCAGGAAGGTCTCCTATCTCAGTTCCAGTTCTGGCTGGAGGCATATGGGATTACAGAAGCTGCCAGAGTTTCTGGATTTAACATGGTGGTTGGGAATCAAACTCTAGCACTCAAAGTTCCATTGCAACAGTGTTATACACACAGCCATTTTCCCAGCCCCAAATTACCCTTAATAGATGTTCCTAAGGCCTAATGAAAAATGATTTTCCTTAAGCTTTTAGTTCACTAGACTATGGACAGGAAACCAAGTTTACTTACGCATGAGATTCATGGCAAGTTCCTCTTGTTTTCAATTCTTGTAGCTTTATACAAAAGTGTTGCCGGGCGTGATGGCGCACACCTTTAATCCCAGCACTCGGGAGGCAGAGGTAGGAGGACTGCCGAGAGTTCAAGGCCACCCTGAGACTACACAGTGAATTCCAGGTCAGCCTGGACTACAGTGAGACCCTACCTCGAAAAAACAAAAACAAAAAAAAGTGTTTTTATGCAATACTCCAATTGAGCTCCCTAGAGGATGTCCACAGTAGGAAATCATCTGGTTGTCAGATGAACTTTTAAATTGCATTTTAAAGGTTTATAAATTATCTTAGATTATACACAGAATGTAAGAGAAGGAAGACATACAAAGCCCATGCCCAAGAGGCTTGAGTGGGATTCCCAGAAATGGGAAAGCCAAGAGTTTAAGAGAAGGAAAGAAGAGAGAATACAGAGAATCCTTGCTGCCCATGAGAAGGCAGGAGCGGGGTAAAGCCAGAGTGTAGAGCTCTTGCCAATGAAGGTAAGAGCATGGTAAAGCCCCTATATTACATTTTTTTGTTTGTTTGGTTTTGCTTTTGGCTTGTGTTCAAACTAGGCTGCTGGCCTGCCAACCTGAACTTTGAGGAATGGGTTTGAATACATTGAGTAGAAAGTAAGCAGAAGAGATGTTGGTATTAATCAAGGAAGAGATGGAGTTAAGGTGAGCCTCTTCAGGGCATGTTTTTACAGCGTATCTTTTGGAGAACCTTTACCTTTCAAGGAAGATAAAACCATGACCCCCTCAAAGCTGTGAGTCAACCAGAGCCTGAGTCAGGTGGGAGGAACACTGAAACCATCAGCTGCCCAGTGACTGACTGGCTCTGCCCAAGGTGAAACCAGGAAAGAAAACCAGACAGACATGCCTGCATACTCGGGGATTAGTTAACCTACCGCTTATGACCAAGCCTCTGTAGAAGCTTTCATAGTAAGAATGGAGGAACTAGTTACTCAGTTTGCCACATTTGGATTCTAGTATTAGAATTTTCCTACCTCTGCCTACACAAATAAATTGTTCAAAACATCATTATTACTAATGTTTCAAATGTCACTGAGATTACTTTGTTCATGAAAGAAAGAAGAAAAGAACAGGGTGTGGTGACACATTCTTGTAATCCCAGAATTTGTAAAATGGAAGCAGAAGGAATTTGAGGCCAAGGTGTGACATATGAGATTCCAAATCAAAAAATAAAATAAAATTGGGCTGGAGAGATGGCTCAGCTGTTAAGGTACTTGCCTGCAAAATCTAATGACCTGAGTTCGATTCCCCAGTACCCATGTAAAGACAGATACACAGTAGTGTATGCATCTGGAGTTTGTTTGCAGGGGCTGGAGACCCTGGAAGCCCATTCTCTCTGTCTCTATCTCTGCTTGCAAGTAAATAAAAAATTATTTTAAAAAGTAAAATAAAATCAAAAAGGAAAGGAAAAGGAAAGAACAGTGGTGTATGAATACCACAAAATGCCCACTTGGACCACCAGGTGGCATTGTTGATTAATAAAAGTTAATTAACTGATCATTATGATTCCCCAATGTTGATAACACAAAATTAACTGAAATGAACCATGTGTAACCCCTAGAGACATGCAGATTTCCTGCATAGGATAAAATAATGGGGGGGGGGCTCAAAATACTGCATCTTGTTAGAAGTCTAGGTCTTCCATATGAGATCTCTGGGTAAGCCTCGCCACTTCTTGATTGCATAATCAACAATGACCAACTGAAAACAAACTACTCGGAAGTGCACAGCTAACCTCTACTGAACTCTAGTCATGAGTGGGAGTCTGGGACTTTCTGCTTTCAACAACCAGATTCCTAGACTGTGTGTTGGGAACAGTTGGTGACAGAGCACAGAGGAAATGAGCACAAAGGAGGACATGTCTTGCTTTGTATTTATTATTCAGGTTTTTTCTTTCTTCCATAAATATATAGTGAGCTTAGCAAGACATAAAGAATTATGGGAGTCTGAGAAAAATAATCTGTCTAGGCAATAAGCCTGTTTTCATGAAGCTTCAAATTTTGAAACATGCAACTTGAAATTACCCTGGCTCATGAAGCAAAAATCAGATCATTTGAAATACCAAGACAAAGACCTAAGTGTTAAGTTACAAGACTGACATCTTCAAGGCAGCTTGGTGAAGAACTCAGAGCCCTTACTAGGAAATCAGAAGATTGAAATTCTTTTTAAATATTTTTATTCATTTGCAAACAGAGGGGAAGATGATTGATAGATAGATAGATAGATAGATAGATAGATAGATAGATAGATAGATAGGCACATCAGGGCACTCCTGCCACTGCAAATGAACTCCAGATGCATGTGCCACTTTGTGCATCTGGTTTTGTGTGGGAATTGAACCCAGGCCATTCAGTTTTGCAAGCAAGTGTCTTAACTGCTGAGCCATCTCTCCAGCCATATGACTTTTTTTTGTTCATTGGATGTAGGGTCTAGCCTAGGCTGACCTGAAATTCACTATGTAGTCTCAGGGTGGCCTTGAACTCATTTTGATTCTGGTACCTCTGCCTCCCAAGTGCTGGGATTAAAGGCCTGTGTCACTATGCCTGGCTAAAATACACTTTTATTTGTTTTTATTTTGTTCATTCATTTTTTACAGTGTTACAGATCAAACCTTGAAATTAGGCAAAAAAAAAAAAATCTGGACTCAAACACCATGAAGCATACTTTTAATTTCAAAATGTAGTATGAGAAATTGGTAAAGTTTAATAATGCAGAGGGGGCTGGAGAGACTGCTCAGTGGTTAAAGGCACTTGCTTGCAAAGCCTGATGGCCTGGGTGAAATTCCCCAGTACCCAAGTAAAGCCAGATGCACGAAGTGGGAATGTGTCTGGAGTTAATCTGCAGTGGTATGACGCCCTGACGCACCCATGTATTCTCTTTCTCTCTTTCTTTCAAATAAATATTTAATAATGGAGAAAACTTAAACCATGAACAACTCTCTAAAATAATGCAGCAATTTTTGTTTTTATTTATTTATTTTTTTCAAAGTAGAATCTGTCTCTAGCACAGGCTGACATGGAACTCACTTGGTAGTTCCAGGCTGGCCTCAAACTCACAGTAATCCTCCTCCCTCTGAGTACTAGGGATTAAAGGCAAGTGCTACCACACAGGACTAGCAATTTCTTTTTTAAAGACAGGGTCTTAAACTCTCAATTTTCCTGTCTCAATTTCTTGAGTGCTAGGATAAAAGGTATGTACCACCACAACCAACATAAGTACAATTTTAAAGTCTTTCTTCTGTGTGTTTCACTATTGACCTGTTAGGCAAGATGTGTCCACTTGTACAATAATGCCATGACTGTTAAGGGGTAACCAACTGCTATCTGAATGGGTTTTAGGTCCACTCCCCAGGAGGGAATTCATGCTTACTATGGCAAACCTGGTCACCAGTCCATGAGTGGGGAGCCCTACTAGGGAAGCTGCTTCTTTTGTTTGGCTAAATGGATATGTTGTGCATGTCAAACTGTCTTCTAAATATTTATGTTTATGCCCACAAATAAGGACTGCTCTCAGCTTTGGTCATAGAAGTGGCTTGTTGCAGTGGGTGGTGGTTACTTACTGAAGAAACTCATGATTGGTCAAAGTGCTAAGTGATCATTTAGTGCTCAATCCCAAATAGAACATCTATGTCACCTCCTCCAAGGCTCAAGGAACATCACGGAAGAGCAGGTAGAAAGAATATAAGAGCCAAGTGAAGGGCAGGATGTGGCAGTTGTATCCATGAGCTCACAGCACCTGAGGTTACCTGCACGAGATTGAGCCTATCAATATACAGTCACAGATGGGAAAGTGTGGACATACATGGCTTCGCCCCTCCCTGAGGATTCAGAGGCAGTTAACAGCTGATAGAGGCCAAGGGTGATGAGGCCACATTACTTTCTGAAGAGAGAGATCTATTGGCAATTAGTGGTTGCTGGGGAACAAAGAGACATTTTCTTCACTGATCTAGCAAGTAGCTCATGCTCTGATGAATAATTCCTCACTCATGCTCCTCATAAGCAAACCCTAATAAACTCTATAGGTCACCCAAAACAAATAATTTCCTTCTTTTTTATAAATGCTTTGACTTAGTAAATGATTTAATAGTAATAGGATTTCCTATATTCCTCTAACTCCTACTGCTATAACTTTGCTGACCAAGATACAACAGAACATATGTTATAAATAGCACCCTAATTCCTGAAAGTTAACAGATTTGGATAAATGGTGTGATCATTTTAATTATAAGTACAATGATCACTATCTTGATATATGTGTCTATTTTCAAACTGTGAACTAAGGTTCCCAGAAAAGTGCTCCATCTGCTGCATCTACTTGGAAGAAGGCTGAATGGACTGGAAAAACTCCTGTGACCACAAAGAGATGGAATGTTGCAGAATTAGAGTCAAATTACCCTGGGCTACCTTTAGCCCCTTAAAAGCCATTTACTGCCCATTTCTATGTGTGACCTGACATCCTGGCGACTATCAGCTGATCAGGTGTGACCTTTTTGGAATGTGCAAAAAGATCCCCAGGTTCTACCAACCTATGGGCTAAGAATGCCATCAGATAGGCTGGGTGTGGTGGCACACACCTTTAATCCCAGCACTCGGGAGGCAGAGGTAGGAGGATCACCATGAGTTCAAGGCCACCCTGAGACTACAGAGTGAATTCCAGGTCAGCCTGGAATAGAGTGAGACCCTACCTCGAAAAACCAAAAAAAAAAAGAATGCCATCAGATAGTATCTGGAGCCTAGGGTGGAGGCTTTCCCCGCTTTGCTCTAACCCATCTACCTGATGGTCAGTCAATATATTGAAAAGTGCCTCGATTTATGACTTTCTTTTCATGAAATTGTTAACATGTTGGAACATGGACTTGGAGTAACATAAATCTGTGTTCCTGGGCCATGGTCACTCATATTTTGCTTGAGAATAAACTACCTCTTATCCTTTGTTTTCCTTCGGTTTTTCAAGGTAGGGTCTCACTTTAGCCCAAGCTGACCTGGAACTCAGGGTGGCCTCTAACTCATGTCAATCCTCCTACCTTTGTCTCCCAAGTGCTGGAATTAAAGGTGTGCACCACAAATTCTGATAAGAGCTGTGTCTTTTGCATCAACAAAATTATTTTACTTGGGTCACTAAAAAATGTATTTAATTTTTTGTTTTCATTGATGTTTGTTTGGAGACAGAGTCTCAAAAGACTGGCCAAAAATTCAAAATACCTGAACTCCTGATCCTCCTGCCTCCACAGTCCATATTCTTGCCTCGGCTTCCTGAGCACTGGGATTATAGGAGTGGGTTACTATGCCTGGCTTGATTGCTGAATTTATGATGGGCTAAATGATACTCCACAGTTACTTCTTGCTTCAGATTTCACTAAGCAGTTGAGATGATGTTTGGAAGGTTTCATTACTATTTAAAAAGTGTGGCCCCTATTTTCAAATACCAATTCAATTCCAGTTTAAATATGGAGCCCAGGAGTTGGTGGCCTCCTATGTGTTGATTGCTTAAATTAGAAACAGGGACCTTTCTGGGCTCTCAGTATGTAGACCTATGGCTTTGAAAGCAAGCAACTACTTTCTGTGAATTAATAAAGGCTCCTTTCTTTGGCTAATAGAGCCCTTAACCAGGACACAAAATATGGTCAGAGGGCAGGCTTAACTTGGACCTCAGTTTGGCACCTAATGCTGGGCTTT
This sequence comes from Zapus hudsonius, assembly GCA_004024765.1. Taxonomy (NCBI): domain Eukaryota; kingdom Metazoa; phylum Chordata; class Mammalia; order Rodentia; family Dipodidae; genus Zapus; species Zapus hudsonius. The sequence goes on from PVHP010033524.1 coordinate 7,276, forward strand.
GCCATGAGAAAGTCCTTTCTTATCCTATGCTTTGTTAACTCTGGTCCCAAAGTGGCAGCCCAGAGAACTCATGAACCAAACCTGACACCACACTCATCCTTTGATAAAATTTTGAGGCAGATGCTCCCTGGGGCTCGTTTTACACTGGCTAGGAAATCCAGAATATCCTCAGAAGTCCACCCCACAGGAAGTCTCCCAATAAAAATAAACACCCATTATATTGACTTAGCCAAGCTCCTTTTCTTAGAGGACACATTTTCCAACAGTTAAAACTGCCAGTTTATCAAGTGGGAAATGTATACAGAAATGGCCTTGCCACAGTTAAGTCACACTTAAGTGTACAAAAACTATTACCCGCATCTGTCGCCACTCTGTCAACAAAGAGCCAATCTAGGCTTCAGGAGATGTGGATGTTTTGCTATCCAACAGGCAAGTGAAGACCAGAGCAAATCTGAGCAGCAGAGTGAGTTCAAAGGTAACTGAATCTCAGTGTGTTCTCCAACTGGAAGATCTGATTCTGTCAAAAGCTGTGAAAGAAACTCTAGCAACAAACCCTGCTCTCGTTAGATCTTTGCCAAGACCAGTCCCAGCAACAGGAGCACTGGGCTCCTTGCTGGGAATCTGGGTCAACACTGCACTGAGAACTGGGGAAAGAATGGCTCTGTAGCAATGTCCACGGGTAGAATTCTGAGTCTCTGCAACCTCAGAGGGACAGAAACAAGCTCATCAACCAACAAACTCCATTACCCCAGCCTTTCGTGACATGCAGAATTTCCTTCTATCATGAAAGCTGGCAGAAAACCCTAGAGATGCCTTGTGACCTTATCACCATGGAAATCACAGATATTGTTAGAGAAGGTTAGGGTTGGGCAGATGACTGAAAATGCACTATCTCAAAATCATGGTAATTATTAAATCTGTCACTCTTTATTTATTTAGTAGTAAAGAAGCACATGTAGCCAAGTAGGGTGGCACACGTCTGTCATCCCAGAGCCTAAGTGGTGGATGCAGGAGGATCAGAAACAAACACAGGGCTGAAGAGACTTAACTCAGCGGTTAAGTCACTTGCCTGCAAAGCCTAGCGACCCAAGTTCAATTCCTCAGTACCCATGTAAAGCCAGATGCACAAAGTAGTCCACACATCTGGACTCCGTTTGCAACAACTTGAGGCTCTGGTGTGCCCATTCTCTTTGTTATGTCTCTCTTCTTCTATCTCTCTCTGCTTAGAAATAAATAAACAGATTTAAAAACAAAACAAAACACAAAAAAGCCATAGACAAGTAAATAAATAATAAATGCTCTAAGCTAAACAAATAGGTAGACCTCTTAGGTCCTAGCATTGAAATATTCCTCTGACATTATTTTTTTAATAGCATTTCTCTAAACACCTCCTTCAAAACTACAATTAAATATGAATTATATAAAACCACATGAAGTGGCACACACCAGTAATTGTAGCACTCAGGAGGTGGAGGCAGGAGTACTAGAAATTCAAGGCTATCCTCGGGAGTTCAAGGCCAGATTGGGAAAGAAGGAAAAGAGAAGTAACCGAAGCGGCACAAGCAGGCCATTCTCTCATGTGGAGGGAAGTGACTCACATGAGGGCCTTTGGGTTCATCCGAAACTAAATTCCTTGGCTGGGGTCCAGGACAGCCCACTTTTTATTAAGTTCTGCCTTGAGGAAAGCCTTAGAATGACTTCGGATGTACACAACTGGACCTAGGGTTAAAGACAAATATTTGCTGAACAGGGGGCTTTAGTAAGGATTTTTGAAAGAGTAGTCTGTTAATATTTTGAACCTGCTTCCTAGGGGCTCCTGACTCAAATTTCTAACTTCAGAATACGCTAACAGATGTTTTTGATATCTCATTTGCTACCAACAAGGGAAATCTTAGATTCCTGAAGCGTAGCAGGAGTTAATGCCATTTCAGACAAATGGCAAAGGCTACAGGAAAAAGGAATATATTAAAGCAATTCTTCATATAACATAAATATTTTGAGCAAGATCAAAGAAATGACCTGATCCACTGTGAATGAAAGTTCAAAGGACTGACTGTTCTTTTCCCTAAGTGGATGATAGGTAGAAAAGACTTCAGAAGAATTTTTAATTGTATTTTTATTATATTTTCTACCCTATGATTCTTTCAACACTAATATAATAACTTCACAAATGAAAGACTTTAACTGAGAAAAATTAACATAGGTTAGAGACAAAAAATCTAAAAGGTTCTATGGGTCATTTTTAGATGATAGAAGATGAAAAAGGATTTGGATTTTTTTATGTTATTTGCATATTGTATATGCATTAAAGATTCCCATCAAAGAAAAAGAGTGACTTACAAAAATACCAAACAAGTGGCAAAATCTATACAATTTTTAGGAATTGAGAGAGGAAGCCTAAGTAGTTGGGCACAGCTTCAAAGAAGAGAACTCTAAGACCAGGGGGCATTGCTGTGCTGTCTGCCAGCAGCCAGGTGTCCCGGTAGGGGCATGCCCATATGAATATCACTAAGAGAGTAATTAATGAGAGAGCAAATGTGGCCTGGAAAGACATGTTTCAAGAGACAATGAGAAGCCCATGATAACTGGGGTAAAGGAAAATAAGTTTTGGATAATCCTAGGTTATAAATTGTAGTCTCTATATTGTGGGTAAGGAAATTTTCAATCTTTCTAATAAACAGGACTAGCTAGTACTGAGGATACAATGCAATGTGGTAAGGTACTGGTGTAGTAGATGTGTGATGCTATAGGTTCAATCCTCAGTATGGAAAATAAAAGCAGAATCCAACAAGTAGAATAAAAATGCTGCCTTGGAGCCGGGCGTCGTGGCGCACGCCTTTAATCCCAGCACTCAGGAGACAGAAGTAGGAGGATTGCCGTGAGTTCAAGGCCAGCCTGAGACTACATAGTGAATTCCAGGTCAGCCTGGGCTAGAGCGAGACCCTACCTCGAAAACAAACAAACAAACAAAAAAAGTGCCTTGGCAGAGAAATTAAGCAATGATTTGCTAGGCTACATGAGGGCATAAGAGGTGGCATAACCAGTATAGAAGATATTGCTGCAACCTGGCCTGGGTGTGGAAAAGCCTACATGGATCATAACAGGGAGATGGAAAATGCAGGAACCAGAAATACAGGAAAATGGGGCAGATCCTATCAGCAGGGAAAGATGAGGAAGAGGAAGAGGAAGGATTTAAGTCCCTTCAATAAGAGCCTGAGTAACTGGAAACAAGCTTTCAATGTTCAATGCCATTTAGGGATCCGTCCATCCAGCAATCATGGGGCTATTGCATGAACCTTACAAAAAGGGGCAACTTTTCATTCCCCTAAGCCTGACTGAGTCCTGACATGTGTCAGATCTATGTCAGACACTGATATGAAAGAAGGAACTAGGCAATAGATTCATACTGCTTCTATAGCACTGTCTGCTTGCTTCTTCCCTCATGCTTCGTGATTTCCACTTCTCCCAATTTCAGAGTCTGAGCCCTCCATGTGCTTAAAGATCTGGCATGATGGGGCTGGAGAGACAGCCCAGAAGTTAGGGCGCTTGCCTGCAAAGCCTAATGACTGGGGTTCGATTCTCCAGTATCCACCTAAAGCCAGATACACAAAGTGCTGCAGGCATTTGGATTTCATTTGCAGTGGCTAGAGGCCCTGGCACTCACTCACTCTCTCTCTCTCTCTCTCTCTCTCTCTCTCTCTCTCTCTCTGTGTGTGTGTGTGTGTGTGTGTGTGTGTGTGTGTGTGTGTGTGTCTTGCTTGCAAATAAACAATCAAATAAGTTTTAAAAAAGAAAAGATCTGGCCTAACTAATACAAAAGTAACATTTACAAACATTCAAGTTGAAATTAATTAAATAACTCAGTTTATTTTTCCTTAAACATTTCACTACACAATTGTATTATCCTCTTAGATCTTATTTTGAATTATCTTTTAAAAATTGCTTAGGGCTAGAGAAATGGCTCAGCAGTTAAGGTACTTTTCTGCAAAGTCTAATGAGCCAGGTTCGATTCCCCAGTACCCACGTAAAGCCAGATGCACAAAGCAGTGCATGTACCTGGAATTTGCTTGCAGTGGCTAGAGGCCCACTCTCTCTCTTACTCACTTTCTCTCTGTATCCATCTGCTTTCAAATAAATAAAATAATCTTTTAATTGATACCAAGAATTAATTAATTTGAGTGGTTTTTGGATGGCAGGTCCAATTCATGGCCACATACATGGCAGGTAAATGCTATAACCTGGGGGTCTCCTTCTAAGAACTTAGTTGGAAGTTTTTACTACAATGAAGGGAGAAAAAGCCTTAGTAGAAAGTGTGCTGGGGAGATAGCTCAGTTGTTAAAGGGGCTTGCTTGCAAAGCCTGATGGCCCATTTGATTCCCCAGTGCCCACATAAAACCAGATACACAAAGCAGCACATGCATCTGGAGTTTGTTTGCAATAGCAAGAAGCCTCAGTGTGCTGTCCCCAACCCCTAAAAATAAAATAAATAAATAAATAAAAATATTTCAAAAAGAAAAAGTGAAGGTCTCTAAGGAAAAAAAATCCCATTGCAAAACAATAGGGTGATTATTTGAGTAGCAGCTAAGGTTGCTACATCTGGGGATTTCCACTTACCTTTCTTTAAAAAAGTACTAAAATAAAATACGGTGTCTTATCAGTTCTTCATCTATGCACTTCTCAATTTTTCCCTCTCAAGAAACTAAAGCAGGTGCAAATTTACTTAACAATGAGTCAGGCAGGAATCCTGCTCTTGCCCTGCCAAGCTCATATAATAAATCACTGTAGGGAGTAATGACTCCAATAAAGGCTCACCCTTTCTGTTCCTGCACAGGTGGTGCATTTGGAATCACTTCTAATTCCAAAATGGAAATAAAAGTACTACCTCACAAGGTTACGGAAAATCATTTAACCTGGTTTACCCAAACACAGGGCTCTGATTTATTTATTTTTTTAATATATATATTTATTGACCATAATGAGTTACATTATTTGGTGAGCAAACAATGAGTTATTATCCCCAATTCCCCAATGCCCCCCCCCATCCCCAATCAGCTGGATATCCTCTTCTGTGGGTCGTCTGGATCAGTCCTTGTGGCAGGGGACCATGGATAGCCTAGTACTCAGCCTGGTTCTCCTGGCCCAAGTGTGTTGTTACTGAGGGGTGCCATGCCTCTGGATAGTCTCCCCCACCACAGCTCTCACAATCTTTCCACCCCCTCTTCCGCTCAGTTCCCTGAGTCGTGGTGGGTGGGTATTAAGGCTGCTTTAAGGTTGTGCGCTTCAGGGGTTTGTGAGGGCTCTGATTAACATAGTTAGACAAATGCAAACTTAAGATTCAAATCCAACTCAAAAAATCTAAGTGGGATAGAAGCAGAATGATTAGAAGTTGAAGACATGGCTGAACTATACAGAGCTGGAGGCTAGCTTGGGCTACATGAGACACAGTTTCAAAACCAAAACAGACAGGACACTTTGGTGGCAGCAGTAGAAATACCCTTATAGTTGATAATAGTAAAAACATTTTAAAAAATGAGTTCTGGAAAATTAGAATTTTAAACAAAAATATAAAGTAGCTGAGCATGGTGGCCTTCAATCCCAGCACTTGGGAGGCAGAGATAGGACAGCTATGAGTTCAAGGCCAAACTGGAACTACAGTGTAAGTTCTAGGTCAGCCTGGGCTAGAAGGAGACCCTGTCTTGAAACATACATACATACATACATACATACATACGTACATACATACATTTAATATTCATTCCCATATATGAGTTAGGATCACAGAGTACCACTGAGGTCCTAACTAACACTACTGTGTAGCTTTAGCCAGGGCATGTCACCTTCCAGGTGTGCTTTCCTCTTAGGAGGCCACTGCACATTTGGCTTTAAGATAGTACTGAAGAACTGAACCCTGGGACAGTAGGCTTTGCTAGCAAGCTCCTTTAACCACCTCCCCAGCCTCCACTTCTGTCATCACTTTTACAGTTGAGGTGGGGTCTTGCCTTGTAGCTCACAGTGGCATGGAATGCCAATGTAGTCCTGTCTGTCCTTGCATTCCAGTTGCATGCACCACTTCATGCATCTGGCTTTACCTGAGCACTAGAGAATTGAACCCGGGTCAATAGGCTTTGCAGAAAAGCACCTTAACTGCTGTGCTATCTCTGTAGTGCAAATAGGTCTTAAAAATCTTTCTAGAATTTTTTTTAATGTTTTTATTTCTATGGGGGAGGGGGTAGAGTATGGGCACATGTAAAGGTCAGAGAAAAGGTGTCTGCGTTCCACATCCATTGAGACAGGGTCTCTTGCAAGACTGCAAAAGAGTACTGGACGAGCTGACCCACCAGGTTCAGATTCTCCGGGTTCCACCTTCCATTGTCATATGCATACTGGGATCACAAATGCACTTGACACTTTGCATTCAGCTTTACATTGGTACTGGGGATTGAATCTGGGGCAGCAGGCTTAGCAAGCAAGTATCATTAACTGCTGAGCAATCTTGCCAACACCTAATATCTCTTTTTAAAAAGCTGGGCATGGAGGCAAAGTGAAAATGAGGACCTGAGCTTGGATCACCAGGAAGGTGTGGCAGTACATGGCTATAATTCCAGTGCCGGGAAGTGGAGACAGGAGGAACCCTAGGATATGCTGGCTAGCTAGTTGAGACAAACTGTTGAGCTCTAGGTGTAACTCTGTCTCAAAAACTAAAGTGGAAGCTGGGTGTGGTGGCACACACCTTTAATTCCAGTGCTCTGAAAGCCACCCTAAAACTAGATACTGAATTCCAGATCATCCTGGGCTAGAGCAAGACCCTACCTTGAAACCCCCCCCCCAAAAAAAAATAATAATGAAGTGGAGGGGCTAGAGAGATGGCTCAGTGGTTAAAGGCACTTGTTTGCAAAGTCTGCAAGCCTGGATTTGATACCCCAGTACTGACATAAAGCCAGATGCACAAAGTGGCGCATGTAGAGGCAGTGAGCTTTGGCATGCCCATTCTCTCTCTCCCTCCTTCTCTGTCAAATAAATAAATAAATATATTTTTTAAAGTTTAAAAAAAAACAGGTAGAAAGTGATTGAGGAAGGCATCCAAGGTCAACATCTGGCCATTACATGCACGGGCACACGTTCACACACACACACGTGCACACACACACACACGTGAATACATGTGTGCCCATATACATATGAACACATATACAAAAAAAGCTAGGCATAATAATCCCAGCACACAAAAGACTGAGACAGGAGGATAGGGAGTTCAAGGGCAGAAATAAAAATAAAATTTGAAAAAATTTAAATATTCTCCCTAATGAGTTATTGGCAGTTAATGGTGGCTATGGGAGTAGGAGATATTTTCTGCAGTGGTATAACCACTGGTAGGGTTCATGAGCTCTGGCCAGTAACCCATGTCCATGTAGGCTCACTAAGTGAACTCAGTGAGTTATGGGTACATGTGCATACACGCGTGTGCGCACACACACACACACACACAGACATCAAAGTAGAAGAGAGACTAGCTAGGAAAAGAAGGGGTTCGCCGGGCATGGTGGCGCACGCCTTTAATCCCAGCACTCGGGAGGCAGAGGTGGGAGGATCGCCTTGAGTTCAAGGCCACCCTGAGACTACAGAGTGAATTCCAGGTCAGCCTGGGCTACAGCGAGACCCTACCTCGAAAAAAAAAAAAAAAAAAAAAGAAGGGGTTCAATGGAAAAGAAAAGGGGTCAAGAGAAGATGATGGGATGGGATTATGATCAAAATACATTATAAATGTGTATAAAAATTGTCAATAAAAGTTAAATGAGTAGAAAATAATTATTAAAACCTGCTTTTCTTATTTCTTCATAAAAAAACACAGTATGCAATCTAAATTAAACATAGCTATCTTTTTTACTATGTAGATAAGCCACAGTATAGGAAAGAAGATACTTTTATATCACATTTTCAGTATTCTGATCCTTCCTTCTCACATCTGAAGCCACAGTTGTTTTTTGCCACTAAAATCAGTCTCATTCGACAGCTGTGGAAACAGCTTATGCTATCCGATAGCTGGCTTGTGATGGCACATTGGATTTATCTAGTCAAAACACTACATGGGTGTCAGTACTTCTGTTGGTTCTGGATTTCCCAACCTCAGCCAAACACAGAGGAAAGCCAGTGCAGATGTGCAGGATATCCTCAAATTATTTGCTTTGCTTTATGTCATTCCAGAGAGAAACTAGTGCCGGGCTTCGTAGCCCTTGACATACCTTGGGTGGCCCTTCTCCACTGCAGTCTGCAGCAAGCTGGGAAGGCCTAAAGCCTCTCCATAAAGGGAAATCCTGCTTTGGCATAATTCACTAACCACCTCCTCTATTGATCATGGCTTAAGAGAAAGTGCTTAAGTAGAAAGTGTGACTATCACATCTAAGGAAACTAGTTAGAAGCAAGTGCCACCAAGTAACACAAATCCACTGTAAAGTTATCAATGTTCTTGTCCATTCTGATACAAAGTTTAATGCAATTATATATGTTTATTACAGCACTGATCACTTCAGCAAATATTTCAGAAATATAATCCCTAGCCGGGCGTGGTGGCACACACCTTTAATCCCAGCACTTGGGAGACAGAGGTAGGAGGATTGCCATGAGTTCAAGGCCACCCTGAGACTACATAGTGAATTCCAGGTCAGCCTGGACTAGAGTGAGACCCTAACCCCCCCCCCAAAAAAAAAATATATATATATATATATAATCCCTAAGCACACCACATACTCTTTAAGTCATAGACTTTTTTCTCTTTCTGTTTCCTTTTTTGGTCTTGAGATAAGGTCTTATCTAGCCCAGGCTGGCCTTAAACTAGCTATGTAGCCAAGGATAACACTGAACTCTGGACCTTTCTGCATTCACCTCCCAAATGTTGGGATCAGAGGTTTGCCCCACAATGCTTGACTTTCTTTTCTCTTTGTAAAACTATTATAGTAGTAAACTAGACAGAGAGAGCCAAAGTCTTACAAACGATGGCCAAGACACCAAAATAAATAAATAACTTACAACTAACTAATCCTTGTTTAGGAGAACTTAGTCTCTGCACTGTGTACATGATTTGGTCCATTAATCAAGCCTATGACAGAAAGAAGTAACCAGAGCCATGGTAATGCTATGCAAATATGTGGAAATGACTCTCTAGACCCTTGAGTAGTTGGAAAATACTCTCTTGGGATCAGTAGTGTTAATCAGGTAAATGACACAACATGGGGCTGAGATGATGAAAGACATTCAGGGCAAAAGGCTCAGAAGTTAAGGCACTTGCCTGCAAAGCCTAAGGACCTGGGTACTATTCCCCAGTACCCACGTAAAGCAGTTGCACAAGGTGGCACATGTGTCTGGAGTTTGTTTGCAGTAGCTAGAGGCATGCCCATTCTCTATCTGCCTCTTTTTCTCTCTCTTCTTCAAATAAATAAATAAATAAATAAATAAATAAATAAATAAATAAATAAAATTTAAAAGACATTATGCAAAAGAACTGAAAACAGTTCAGTTCAGGTGATATATGTGAGGAGAACATAAGCAATCCATGAATCCACCTACCAGGCAGGGTGGTTAGTGGAAGAGAGGCATGCTCAGGAAAGGCAGAACTCATTAAGGGTAGCTAGGGTTGATTGGTAGGTAAGAAGCTGGAGAGCCCACCTGTCAGCAGCAACCTGTACTGAGGGATCCTCTGAACCGGCTTGAGCAGGTAGTGCTTCAGGGCCAGGTTGGCACAGCGAGGACTCATCTGTAAAGAAATGGCATACAAAGTAAACCAGTGTTTTCTCAGAAGCAAGCGACTCAGGTTCAAGAGCTTGAGAAGCCAAACTAAACAGCCAGCAACGAAGGAGAGGATTCAGAGATACTTCCTTTTATTTGAAGGCACAGCTGTCGCTTGGCAAGGAAAACTGACCATGGTCATCATCAATGCTACCTCTTCTGGAGGTTTGTGAAGCCGCCTGCTCCTAAGGAGCATGGCGTCTGCAGCTTCACTCAACGGAGCATCTGCCAGTGTAGTCCCAACTACACACCCTCAGGGATCAAGAAAGGTAATGCAAGCCAAGCGTGGTGGCGTAGACCTTTAACCCCAGTACTCAGGAGAAAGAGGTAGGAGGACTGCTGTGAGATCAAGGCCACCCTGAGACTACATAGTGAATTCTAGGCCAGCCTGGGCTAGAGTGAAACCCTACCTCGAAAAAACAAAACAAACAAAAAGAAGAGAGAGAGAGAGAGAGAGAGAGAGGGGGGGGGGGTAATTCATGGTCTCCAAAACAGGGCAGTAGAAATAAACTGCTGGCAGATGGGTTCACAGTCATCAGAGCCTTGTGAGCAGCATATTCATAGTGGGGACACTTGCAGAAGGCAAAGGTAAGAGCAACTTTGTTAGCTAAGTACCCTTTCTCTTAGAATGAAGAAGGTAAAAATCTTTTCCACATGGATAGCCCTACAAAAAGACAGCAAAATCTTAGTGTTTATAGGAACATTTGATTAAGGAACCACCTTTTTCTTGTCTTCTTTTTTTTTTTTTTTTTTTTTTTTTTTTTTTTTTGGTGTGTGTGTGTGTGTGTGTGTGTGTGTGTGTGTGTGTGTGTGTGTTTTGCTTTTTGGTGGTGGAACCAGGAGTAGAACTCAGGGCCTTGCAAATGCTAACCACGTGTGCTACTACTGAGCCAGATCATCAGCATCAAAGCATTTCCACTTGACCATAAAGTAAGGCATCTGGTTCTACCCTTGAAATCCTTTCCCTTAGTATGTAGAACAGATATCCCAGGCTGTTTCTCAGTCTCATCCTATTCCTAGCCAGAAGTTTACTGTGTGGTGGGATCAAAATGACCATGGAAAAACCAGGCCTGTGGCTCATGCCTTTAATCTCAACACTCAGAAGGACTGCTATGACCTGGGTTATAGAGTAAGTTTCAGGTCAGCCTAAGCTACACTTAGACCCTGCTTCCAAAATTTAAAAAAAAAAAAAAAAAAAAAAAAGGCTACCAGTGAATATGTCCCTACAGCCCTCTACATCTCTCTACACAGACCAAGCTGGCCTTCAACTCACCAACTTATTTTTTTTGGGTGGGAGAGGGTAGTAGCATAGAGACTAGAGGAGAGAAAAAGTAGAAAAGACTAGAAATGACTTTATAGAGTCCAGCAATTTGTTGTACAAAGTGGAAGTCAGCAATATATGACATGAAATATTTTTGAAGCGTTTCCTTTTTTTCTTTTTATTGACTATTTTAGTTTCAAAAGAGAGAAATAAATGCTAAAATATAGTAACCTGAATTGATGGGAGTGGAATCAACTTTTTTTTTAAATTGATGCAGAGTCTCACTCAAGTCCAGGCTGATCTGAAACTCACTTTAGAGCCCAGGCTGGCCTTGAATACAGGGCAATCCTCCCATCCAAGTCTCCCAAGTGCTGGTACTAAAGGCATGTGCCACCACATATGACTAGCAAACTATTGCCCCATCAACAACAAAATACACACACAAAATCTGGCTACTGCTTGGACAGTTATAACCCCCCATCCCATGGACCATTCTAGCAATTCCCACTGAGGAAGGCCCTCAGCTGATTTGTGGGTAAGGAGGAAGGTAAATGGGGGTACCATCACAAGACTTGTTCATACAGTGTTTATAATTATTTACAATTTAAAAAAATGTGCACACCTTCAATCCCAGCACTTGGGAGGCAGAGGTAGGAGGATCGCAGTGCGTTCGAGGCCAGCCTGAGACTACATAGTGAATTCAAAGCCTGGTCTAGAGCGAGACCTTACCTTGAAAAACCAAACAAACCAAAAAACAAGTGCAGTACAAGTACTGAAGAGGTCGGGGCAAGAGGACCAGGAGTTCAAGGCCAGGCATGGCTACATGGCAAGTTTGAGCCAGGCTGGGCTTGTACGATATTGCTTTTTTTTAATTTTATTTTTTTTTTTTGAGATAAGGCCTTGCTCTAGCCCAGGTTGACCTGGAATTCACTAATTATCATTTAATTCTTAATGAAATCAAGCTTATACCTTCATAATTTTGAGTCAAAGTTGAGCCATATCATCAGCTGACTCATGCCATAGACATGACAAATTTCTTAATGTTGACACTAAAATACCATGTTATTTATTCATCTAAAGTAAAACATAACTGTGTTCTTTTCCATCACTGAAGAGCAGCCGCTCCCTAGGAGCCATCAGGCCTTCTGGGCTGGATTGGAATTGCTGAGGGATCCAGTCACATGAACTGAACAGCTACTGGTTTCTTCACCCATGGGCCTGCAGACTGCTATTGTTGGACTGTCATAAGCTACACCAATAAATTCCCTTTTATTATAATCCATTCTATCAACTCTGTTTC
>PVHP010033525.1:0-19609 GCA_004024765.1 Zapus hudsonius
GTTAAGGACCACATATGAGGGAGAATATGTGGCGTTCTATTCTCTGTTCTTTTGAGTGATCACTTAGTAAGATCTGCTCAAAGTCAGACCATTTTTTCCTAAATTTTGATATTTCATTTTTCCTTTCAGCTGAGTAAAATTCCATCGTGTAAATATACCACAGTTTCTCTGTCCATTCCTCCATGGATGGGCATTTGGGTTGATTCCAATTCTTGGCTATTATGAATTGAGCTGCTATAAATATAGTTTACAAATATTTCTGCGTCGAGATGTGACATCTTGTGGATAGATGACTAGAAGAGGGATAGCTGGGTCCATTGGAAGGATTATGTCCATTCTGCACAGAAGTCTCCACACTGCTTTCAATAGCGGTTGAACAAGATGGAATCCCACCAGCAGTGAATGAGGGCTCCTTTTTCCCCGCATCCTCACCAGCAACGATTGTTGTTGGTTTTCTTTATGATTGCCATTCTGACAGGGGTAAGGTGGTATCTTATGGTAGTTTTGATTTGCATTTCCCTGATGCTTAAGGATGTTGACCACTTTCTCAGATGAGAAAAGGCCATTTGTGTTTCCTCCTCTCTGAATTCTCTGTTGAGATCGGTGCCCCATTTTGTGAGGGGGCAGTTTGATTTTTTTGTTATTAATTTTTTTGAGTTCTCTGTAGGTTCTGGAAATTAGGCCTTTGTCTGAGTTGTAGCTGGAGAAAATCATCTCCCAGTTTGAAGGGGGTCTATTGACTTTGAGAACGGTGTTTTTGTCTGTACAGAAGCTTTTGAGCCTGATCAGGTCCCATTGATTAAGTGACTGTTGAACTTCCTGGGCTACTGGAGATTTGCTCAGAAAGTTGTTCCCTACTCCTATCTCATGTAGGGTTCCTCCTACTTTTTCTTCCAGGGTATTCAGGGTTACAGGCTTGATATTGAGGTCTTTGATCCATTTGGAGTTGATCTGTGTGCATGGTGAAAGCAGTGGGTCTATTTTCATTTTTTTACATGTGTTTATCCAATTTGTCTAGCACCATTTGTTGAAGATGCTATATTTGGCCCAGCATACATTGTTGGCACCCTTGTCGAAGACTTAAGAAGCTGAAGTTACTTGCATTAAAGGCTGTGTCTTCAATTCTATTCCACTGGTCAGACTGTCTGTTTTTCTGCCAATACCATGCTGTTGTAGTTACTATGGCTTTGTAGTATGTTTTAAAGTCAGGTATGGTCATACCTCCTCCATAATTTTTTCTGATCAGAATAGTTTTAGCTATTTGAGGTCTCTTACCCTTCCAAATAAATTTTGAGATTATTTTTTCAATGTCTGTGAAGAACGAGGTTGGGATTTTTATTGGCATTACATTGAATCTGTAGATTGCTTTTGGCAGGATTGCCATTTTCACTATATTGATTCTCCCTATCCATGACATGGAATGTCTTTCCATCTTGTTACATCCTCCTCTATATCCCTCTTGAGTGTTTCAATATATTCCTTATATAAGCCTTTCACTACCTTGGTTAGTGGTATTCCCAGGTATTTAATTTTATTTGAGGATATAGAGAATGGGACAGTTTCTCTGATGTCTTTTTCCGAATGCTTGTCTTCTGTATATAGAAAGGCTACTGATTTTTGTGTGTTAATTTTGTATCCTGCAACTCTGCTGAAGGCATTGATCACCTTCAGGAGTTTACTAATACTGCTCTTTGGGTCTGATATATATAAGATCATGTCATCTACAACGAGGCATAGTTTGACTTCTTCCTGTCTGATTTGTATCCCTTTTATGTTGTTCTCTTGTCTTATTGCTTGGGCTAGAACTTCAAGCACTATGTTAAATAGCAGTAGTGAGAGTGGACATCCCTGTCTTGTCCCTGAGTTAAGCGGGAACTCCTTGAGTCATTCCCCATTGAGGATGATTTGTGCTTTAGGAGATCTGTATATTGACTTTATCATGTTGAGGTATAGGCCATCTATGCCTAATCTTTCCAGGATTTTGAACATGAAGTGGTGTTGAATTTTGTCAAAAGCCTTCTGTGCCTCAATTGAGATGACCATGTGGTTTTTGCTGTTGAGTTTGTTAATGTTTTGAATTATATTTATCGACTTTCGTATGTTGAACCATCCCTGCATCCCTGGGATGAAGCCGACTTGGTCAGGGTGAATTACAGTCTTGATGTGGGTTTGTATTTGTTTGCTAGGATTTTGTTTAGGATTTTTGCATCCAAGTTCATCAGGGATATGGGTCTGTAGTTTTCCTTTATTGTTACATCCTTGCCTGGTTTGGGAATTAGGGAGATGGTAGCTTCCTAAAAGGAGTTGGGAGCCTACCCTCTTTTTCTATGTCCCTGACCAGCTTCAAAAAGAGAGGTTTCAGTTGTGTGATGAATGTTTGGTAGAATTCAGCTGAGAACCCATCTGGACCTGGGCTTTTCCGTTTGGGGAGGTTCTTGATTACCGATTCAATCTCTGTGATTGTTATCGGATTGTTTAAGATCTTTATCTGCTCTGGTCTGAGCTTTGGAAGTTGGTAGGTGTCCAGGAATTTATCCATTTCCTCCAGGTTCTCTAATTTTGTAGAGTAGAGGTTTTGGAAGTATGACCTGATGATTCTTCCAATCTCCTCAGGATCTGTTGTAATCTTACCCTTGTCAGTTTTTTATTTTGTTAATTTGGGCTTTCTCGGTTTTTCGTTTGATTAAGTTGGCCAGGGGTTTGTCAATCTTGTTGACTTTTTCATAGAACCAACTTTTTGATTTGTCTATTTTTTCAATCTTTTTCTTTGTTTCCAAGTCATTAATCTCAGCTCTGATCTTAATTATTTCCTTGCGTCTCGAGCTCCTAGGGTTGGATTTTTCCATGTTTTCTAATGACCTTAGGTGTGAGGATAGTTGATTGATTTGTTTTAAAGACATTTAGTGCAATGAATTTACCCCTTAGAACTGCCTTCATTTTGGCCCACAAGTTCTGAAAGGATGTGTCTTCATTATCATTTGTTTCTAGGAAGTTCTGGATTTCCTGTCTGATTTCTTGTTTGACCCATTCATTGTTTAGGATCGAGTTTTTCAGTCGCCAGTATCTGTTGAAATTTTTGGATCCTCTCCCATTAGCTTTAATGCGTTGTGGTCTGATATGATGCAGGGGATTACATTCATCTTTCTGAATTTGCTGAGGGATGATTTATGGGCCAGTATGTGGTCAATTTTGGAAAAAGTTCCATGGGCTGCTGAGAAGAATGTGTAATCTTGTCTTTGGGGTGGAATGTTCTGTAGAAGTGTGTTATCCCTAGTTTGTCTATGGTGCCATTTAGCAGCTTGATTTCCCTGCTTGTCTGTTGTTTGTACGATCTGTCTAGGGATGACAGTGGAGTGTTAAAGTCTCCTACTATGATGGTGTTGGCATCTATTTCTGCTTTGCTTTTAAGTAATTTATGCCTAATGAACTGAGGGGCCCTTTCATTTGGTGCATACATATTTAGTATAGTGATCTCTTCTTGTTGTATTGCTCCCTTGACGAGTAGGAAGTGGCCATCATCTTCCTTTTTATTGCTGTTGGCTTAAAGTCTATTTTGTAAGATAATAGAGTAGCCACACCTGCTTTTTTATTCTTGCCACATGCCTGGAAAATTGTTTTCCACCCTTTTACTCTCAGTAGGTTACTGTCTTTAGCGATAAGGTGTGTTTCTTGAAGGCAACAGATGGAAGGGTCCATTTTCCTGATCCAACCTACTATCCTGTGTCTTTTTATAGGAGAGTTGAGTCTATTTAAATTCAAAGCTATAACTGTGAGGTTTGCCATGTTGTAGAGAATATGGAGGTTGGTATCTGAGCTGTTGTTACTGTCTCATTTGTGTTACCTTGCTTGTTCTCTGTTTCTTTCCTGGGATTGGTTGTTTGTTTCGTCTGCCTGGGATATCTCATTAAGTATCTTTTTAAGGTTTGGCTTTGTGCTCAATTATTTGTAAAGCTGATTAGTCTCATGTAATACTTTAATTCCTCCATCAATTATGAAGGATATCTTTGCTGGGTAGAGTATTCTAGGTTGGAATCCGTTCTTCTTTAGGCCTAGAATCGCTTTGCTCCAAACTCTCCTGGCTTTTAAAGTTTCTATGGAGAAGTCTGACGTGATTCTGATGGGTTTTTTCTTTATACGTGAGTTTCCTTTCTCTCGTTGCTCTAAGGACTCTCTTTATCCTCAATGTTTGGCATTGTAACTAAGATATATCTTGGGGTGTTCCTCCTTTGGTCCAATTTGTTTGGGGTCCTCCATATCTCTTTTGGTTGTATAGGACTATCTCTTGCCAAGTATGGAATGTTTTTTTTTTGAATAATTCTGTTGAAAATATTTTCTATGCCCCTACTTTGGTTTTCTTCTCCTTCCGGGATCCCCATGATCCTGAGATTAGGTCTTTTTATGGTATCCCACATTTCCCTTGAGTCTTGTTCACTTGCTCTTTTGAATTTTGTCAAGATTCTGATTTCTCTCAAATTCCTCTCTCTTCTGTCTTCCAAGTCTAAGGTTCTGTTTTACCAGTGATTTATTCTGTTGGTAAGAGATTCTAGGGATGTTCTTATTATTTCAGTATGGTTTTTGCTTTCTGCAACTTCTTTTTGGGTTTCTTCCATCATCCTGTTGAGATGTGATTTCATTTCAACGTTTGATTTCATTATTTCTTCCTGACAGTCATTCTTATATTTGCAGATGTCTTTGGTTAATTTGGAAATCTGGTTTTTGATACCTTCAGTTTGCTGTGTTGTCTTTAGTTCTGATATGACTCTTCTGACGTCTGTTTGTTTCTCCTCCATTATATTAAGCCTGGTGGCAATGGTCATGAGTTGACTTTGTACCCTTTCAAAATGTTGGTCCATCTTTTCTTGCATGACTAACATTAAGTTCTCCTTAGTATGTTCAGGGTTTAGTGTCGTGTCTTCATGGGCCTGCCTCTGCTCTCTCTCTTTAGTTATGTTGTTGATGTCATTTGGCATGGTTTCCTCTGCTGGTGCAATATTATTGCATTGATGTCTGCCCATTTTCATTCCACATGAGGTGGTTAGTGGGATATCTTTGAGATATCTGAGCCCTGGAAAGCTGCAGCACTGGGGGCGGAAAAGGTAGCCGTCTCAGAGCAGGAAAGCAGCTTGTTTCAGGGGCAGGAAAGCAGCTGATTTGAGGTTGGATAGCAGCCGGACCCAGGCAGAAAAAGCAGCTAGTCCCGGATGGGAAAGAAGCTGGGACGCAGGGTAGGAATCAGCTTGGTCCTGGATTGAAGAGGAGCCGGTTCCTGGGCATGAAAGCATCTTGTGGTACCCTGCTAATGTGGCATGGAGGATGTAGGGTTTTGCTGAGTCTGGCAGGCTTCTGGGACAGTCTCCTTCTGTTAAGGAGGTTGAGGCAAAGTCCAAGGGCCCCTGTAAATCTTAGAAATCCTGAGAACTCCAGGCACAGGCAGGCCACAGCTGTCCCCTGAGATAAGATAAGCAGTTCAAAGCCTAACTTATTCCAACTGCAAATAACAAACCTAAAGAATAAGGTATCATTTCCTCTGCTGACATCACCATTCTCTCACAGATCTTGCTTCGTATGCTTCTACCTCTAACTTTTCCCTATATAAACAACTGCTATCTAAACAATAAAATGAGAATTGCCCACTGCCACGTCCTCCCGAGAGTCTCATCTCTCGTTCGGCTCACAGCTATTCCAAGCCACTGCTCACCCAGCTCCCATGGGTGAACGGGGAGTTGATGCGCGCTGCAACCCCCTAAGTAACCCACGGACCCAGAAGAAGCTGGGACGCAGGGTAGGAAAGCAGCTTGGTCCTGGATTGAAGAGGAGCCGGTTCCTGGGCATGAAAGCAGCTGGACCCGGGACAGCAAAGCTGCCCGACCCAGGCGGAAAAGGTAGCCAGGTCCCTGGGTGGGAAAGCAACTGGGTTGGGGGGGTTGGGAAGGTGGGCGGCTTGGCCACGAGGTGCCAGAAAGCAGGCCAGCTAGGGCCCCGGGATGGCAGGCATGTGGGCAGCTCGGGCCCCTTGGTGGTGGGGAGCCGGCAGGCCCTGGGGTGGCGGTCACGCTGGTGGCTCAGGCCTCGGTGTGACGGGAAACCGGTAGGCTAGGCCCCGGGGTGGCTGGCAGGCGGGCGCCTTGGCCCCTGGATGCTAGAAGGCAGCTGGCTAGGGCTCCGTGGTGGCGGGAACGTGGGCGGCTTGGACCCCTGGGTGCTGGGAAGCCGGCAGGCAAGGGCCCTCTGGTGGCGGGCACATGGTCATCTCAGGCCCCGGGGTGCCAGGAAGCTGGCAGGCTAGGGCCCTGGGGTGGCGGGCACACGGGCGGCTCGTCCCCTGGGTGCCAGGAAGCCGGCAGGCTAGGGCTCCATGGTGGCAGGTTGCGGGTGGCTTGGGCCCCGGCGTGCCAGGAAGCTGGCAGGCTAGGGCCCTGGAGTGGCGGGCACAGGGGCGGCTTGGCCCCTGGGTGCCGGGAAGCCAGCTGGCTAGGGCTCCGTGGAACACGGGCGGCTCTGGCTTCGGGGTGCCGGGGGAGGTGGGCGGCTCAGACCGCTGAAGCAGTTCCTGCGGGCTGGGCTGTTGTACTCACTGCCTCTGGTGCACCCTTATGATCGATGCAGGTTCCAATCAGAATAATCTGTTGCTGGAAAGTGTCCAAAGTCGAGGTCCTGGCTATTGCTTGCGTCCACTGCCTGGATCACAGCTAAAAACCCTAATATCTGTTCCCCTAGGGACACCGCGTGGCTTCTAGTTCGCCATGATGAACCGGCTTGGTTGGATTCTTTTCTGCAGCAATGAGAAAGTTGACTGTAAGAGTTTTATATGTGCAAATACAAGAATGTTATGTGATAATAGGTCAGGTACACTGCTCATGACAATTGTAGTATCCAGTCAGAAAAACAGATTTAAAAAATCAGTATCGTAAAAATGTCAATCTCACCAAAAGCAATCAACATATTTAATGCAATCCCCCATCAAAATTCCAATGGCTTTCTTCTCTGAAATAGAAAAAAACAATACAAAAATTCATCTGGAAGCACAAAAACTCTCAAATATCCAAAACCATTCTAAGCAACAAAAATAAGGCTGGCAGTATCCCCAAACCTGATATTAAGATATATTACAGAGCTATAGTAACAAAACCAGCATGGTACTGGCACAAAAACAGATATGTAGATCAAAGGAACAGAACAGAGGACCCTGATGCAAACCCAGGTAATTACCACCATCTGACTTTTGACAAAAATGCCTAAAAAGTATTTATTGGAGAAAAGACAGGCTCTTTAACAAATGCTGCTGGGAAAACTGGATATTTATATGTAGAAGGATGAAGATAGATCCATAGCTCTTGCCATGCAGATGAATCAAGTCCAAATGGATCAAAGACCTTAATATGAGACTTGAAACTCTGAAACTGCTAGAGGAAAAAGTAGGGGAAACACTTCAATACATTGGCACTGGCAAGGACTTCCTGAATATAACCTCAGTTGCTCAGGAAGTAAAACCACTAATCAACCTTTGGACCTCATGAAATTAATGAATTTGTACAGTGAAGGCCACTGTGAATAGAGAAAAGAGGCAACCTACCCAATGCGAGAAAATTTTTGCCAGCTATACATCTGATAGAGGATTAATATCCAGCATCTTCAAAGAACTAAAAAAAGTAAATAACAAGAAATCAACTCAATCAAAAATGGGTTACAGAACTTAATAGAAAATTCTCAAAAAGAAGAAATATAAGTTGCCAATAAACATCTAAAAACATATTCTACCCCTTTAGCAATCAGGGAAAAGCAAATTAAAACTACTTTGAGATTCCATCTTACTCCTGACAGAATGGCTATCATCAAGAAAATAAATGACAATAAATGGCGAGGATGTGGAAAAATAGGAACCCTTCTACACTGTTGGTGGAAATGTAAACTGCTACATCCATTGTGGAAAGCAGTGTTGAGGCTCCTGAGACAGCTGAAAATAGATTTACCATATGACCCAGCTATACCACTGCTTGGCATATATCCTAAACACTCTTCTGTGGCTCTATCTACAATAGCTAGTAAATGGAATCAGCCTAGATGTCCTTCAACTGATGAATAGATAATGAAGATATGGTTCATTCATACAATGGAGTACTATTCAGAGGTAAACAAAAATGAAATTTACAGGGAAATGGATAGATTTGGAAAGGATAATACTAAGTGAGGTAACCCAGGCCCAGAAAGACAAACACCCTGTGTTCTCTCACATATGTGGATCCTAGCTACAAATGTTTAGATTCGTATGTGTGTAGTCAGAAGTAGAGCTCATTAAGCTAGAAAGGGGGCTATAAGGGAGGGAGGAGAGGGGAGACTTAAGGGAAGGGAATTGTATATATGTAAATAGGTGAACAGATTGCTGGGGTGCAATGGCCTAAGTGGGGGCAGGGATTGAATAAAGGAAGGTAGGAGGAGGATTAATTAAAACTTTAGAGGTTAAGAATAAGCCATATGGAACTGATCTCATTCTCTGTTGTAGATTGTTTGTACTTTTCAGAAGACAGTGAGAACTGTGGACAACCCAATAACATCAATAAGACCTAAGATGATGGCTGACTATCAGGCAGGAGATGAACCACCCCTAACTCATCATCTAAGGCCCAAATGAAACCATAGAGGAAGTGTCAACGTGAGCAAGAGTGCTGCTTCCACAGCAAGTCAGAAAACCTATGCAAGGGTGATGGAGACAGTCATTGAGGACACTCAAATTAGTCCAAAACAGAAAGTCAGAGACTCTTAAGACCTCAACAGTAAAGCAGACTTAATCTCACCAACATGGCTCAGGGAATTTTCCGGATGAGGGTGTAGAAAGATTGTAAGAGCCACCATGGGAGAAATAGCCAGAGGCATTGCCCTCCCTCAAAAAAAAAAAAATCTGGCGACTGCTTGCACAGCTCATAGCCCTTCATCCCATGGACAGTTCCAGCAATCCCACTGAAGAGGGTCCTCAGTGGATTGGGGACAGAGAGGCAGGAAATGGGTGTACCAACACACGACTGCTCATACAGTGTTTTTACTCGTAAGAAAGAAAGAACGAAAGAGGGAAAGAAAAAGAAAGAAAGAAACAAAGAAAGAACAAGCCATATGGAAGCCTACTTCTTTGGACAATGGCACACCCAGAAGCCATAGATTGATACTAGAAAAATTTCAGTGCCAGGGATGGAATGTTTTCCAATGAGCTGTTGGCCATGGAGGTCCCTGAGTCCCCCAAAACATTATAGGCCATTGCCAAGGCTGCTGATTGTCCAGCAGAATGAGATGGTGAGACCCCATTGCTGAAGACCCCATAGGCTTGTGTGCAGGTCACTGTGAAATCAAGCTGGAGCTGAGCTAGAAACCTCTCTGTTAACCAGCTGACAAAAGGCTGGAAAATGTTATGGCTACATGCAACCCTGTGGGAGAGGGAAGTCATCAATGGTGGTGAACAGCAGTAGAACTTGCAAGTCTTAAGATTGGCCAATCAGGTCAAATGTGACAAATAGTGCAAACGTGGCATGCCTTTTATGGGGGAAACCAATCACTTTCTAATTGGACTGGAGGTCTGTTCCATGGAAGGGAATATATACATGGTACTGAAGACCTAGTCAAATGCCTATGGTGGGGGAGGTCATGAGCCCTAGGGGAATAACACCTGCTCTTGTCTGACTAAACACATGTATTATGCCTACCAAACTGCCTTATAAGCATTTTTCTATTGTGTATTTTCATATATTAATGCTACTCTCACTTTTGGCTAGAGAAACTTCTCTTTCCAGATGGTGGTAACCACTGGGATGACTCAAAAGGCACTATACTGCTGTGAAGTGACAGTCGAGTGTGCAACACTGAGACATCTCTATCATCCCTTTCAATACTCAGGGTCCATTGCAGAAGAGGTGGCAGAAAGAATGTAAGAGCCAAAGAAAGGGTAGGACTGCTTATAATACAATCTTCCAGACACTTAAATGTCCTTGAGATTCATGACCTTGCAATACCTGACACTTCCTACACAAGACATTCATAATAGGAGGAAAAATGGTGTTAACACAATAAAATATAAACTAATTGAGAGGGAAAGGGGATATGATGGAGGGTGGACTTGAGAGGGGGAAAGTGGGAATAGGGAAGGAATGTTTTATTGTCTATAATTATGGAAGTTGTCAATATAAATGTTTAAAAACATTTAAAAAGCACATTTTGTATTTTAGGCAGAAGGGAAATAATGGATGGGAAAAGCAAAAGTGAGATGACCAGGGTAACCAAGAAATTATAGCTGCAGGGAGTAGCTAGGACATGGGGAACAAAAGATCTATAGAAGGAAGTTCTGCGTAACTGAATCTTGACTTGTAAGGAGGGGTGTAGCTTAGAGTTTTGAGGAAGGAGATGCTAATTAAGAAATGAAAATGGGTAGGGCTCTTTGATGATCAACAGAGTATAGTTTAATTCATGAGGGAACTCATATTCTAGTTGCCAATGGATCATAGCTTCACCACTGCTTTGAGGAGGTGCAGTGAGGCTGATGGTTTGAATGCAGAGAGAAGCTACTGGATTTGTCAACGAGAAATAGAAAAAAAGGCAGGAAGCCACTTTATTTGCACATCTTCTGGTTGCTTCCTATTTGTAGTACCTAATTGAAGGTCACTTAAGGGAAGGTATCTGGGAAATGTGGTTTGAAGTATCCAGTAGAAATCAGAGTGAGGTTGAAGTTTTGGCAATAGATAACCAGTTAGCATGGCAAAAGAATTAATTACATGTGAATGACAGCAACAGTGATGAAGAGCATTAAGTTAGGCTCCATGAAAGAGGCAGCATAGGGCATCCTATGCATAGGATTTTAAGACTGGGAAAAGGAGATGTAGGAGTGAGGAATGTGGTAAGAAAGCAATTCAGACCAGAGAATAGAAGGAGAAAGTATGGCTGACAAGTATAAGACATGCCTGAGGGATTGCTTCAGGATCTGAGACTGGAAGGTACTGCAAGGGAGAGTTGAAGTTGGAGATAGAAGCTGGACAAGCACATGGGGGCCAGATTATTGAGCACTTTGACCACGTGAGTTTATGTGTTTGGACTTAAGGTTTTAGGCAGCAAAGTGCTATTGAGAAGTAGTAAGTAGAGGAGGGAAGAAGGTCCAATTTCTGTGTCAGCAAGATTTCTCTGGTGTCAATGTGGAGAACAGATGACATCTTATAGTGAGAAAGGTTAGAAATATTTGGAATGGTGAAGGTAGCGGTACCATTACTGTGAGATAAATAAGGGAAGGAAGGACTATGAAATCAATTGAGGAAAAGATTAGGAGGGCATAAAAATGCCTCATGATGGCATCAGTTTTATTTCACTGCCTCCTGGTCTAAATAGCTAAAAAGGCAAAAGCTGAGCTTTCACTTTGCTAAAGTATTTCATCCTGAAGTTTGTAGTCATTGGTTCAAGTTCTGAATTTTCAAATTAAAAGAAAAATATTTATTTTCTATGACATTTCTTAAACTGCAAAATGATGGCAACATTTGAGGTCTTTCAGTGTGGCCAACAAATAGTATACTGTTTAATAGTCTTGAGTTTCTTGGTACCCTTGGTCCTATTTCACAACATTTTTGTGTGTATATGTAGTATGCATGTATATGTGTATGGTCATATGTGTTGGGGCACATGTGTGTGTTTGTGAATGTGTGTGCCTGTGTGCTTGTTTGTATTAAGGCCAGAGGTTGATGTTGGGTATCTTCTGCAATTGCTCTCCATCTTACTTATTGAAATAGGACCTCTAACTGAACTTACACCTCACTGATTTGGCTAGTCTAGCTAGACAGCTTTCTCTGAGGATCTATTTCTACTTTCTGAATGTTGGTGTTTAAGGTGCTAGGAATACAAACTCAGGATCTCATGCATACACAGAAAGTGCTTTATTGACTTAGCCAAGACTGCTTTTTAGCTTTTTATTTTGAATTTATTATAGATTCATAGGAAGTTGTAAAATAGTACAGAAAAATACCCTGTACCTCTCACCATGTTCCAGCTAATGGTTACTTGTTTCATAACTATAGTACAATATCAAAACCAAGGAACTGACATTCATATAATGTGCACAAATAGCTTGATACCATTCTACCATATGTAGATACATGTACACACCATTGTAATCAATATACAGAATTACTCCCCACCATGAAGGTCTCTTTCATTACCATCACATATATCCCTGACAACTACAAATGTATTTTATATCAATACATTTAAAGAATGATATGCCAGTGGAATCATACAATAAGTAATCTTTTTTGATGGTTCTTTCTAGCACAGTACCCTTGAAGACTGTTTTAGCTGGTTATAATAAAATAACTTAGACTGGGTGATTTACAAACATAAATTTATTTCTCACATCCTGGATATCAGAGAATCCAAGAACAAGATATCAGCATATTTAGTGTCTAGTAAAGGCAGATTTCTGCTTTCTGGATGGTGCCATCTTTTGGCATTCACACATAGCAAAAGGAGTGAACACACTCATAAGTTTTTCTGTGTTGTGTTAACTTTTCCTTGGGAGCTACAGTTATTTATTTACCCAAGATATTACACAGATGACAGACTTAAGTATAATTTCACCAAAGTAAAATTTGGCAAACCCATTAATTTCTTGGGATTACTTATAGGAGCACAGATGATACAAAGGCAACTGCATCACTGGAAAGCCCACACAGCATGGGTACTACTCATGAAAACTGCATTGTTAGAGCTCACTGCATGACTTGTGGGCAACTTGGCTAGTCAGAGAGTGTGATGGCTTTTAATACAATGTAAAATGTCTCCACAGCCTCATGTGTTTGTGATTAAGCCTCATACTTAATCCCCAGCTAGTGGAGTCTTTGAGAGGTAGGGACTTACTAAGCAAAAGAGCATCACTGGGAGTGGGCCTTAGAGTGTTACAGCCCAGCTGCATTTGCCACACTTAACTTACTCTATTTACTCCCTCCTGATGTGGAGATTAAAATTCAAATGTCTTCTCCTGCCCCATGTTCTCTGCCATGATGAAACTCATGGAAATATGTCCTGGAAATAAATCTTTTCCTTTCATAAGCTGCTATATATTAGATGTTTTATCCCATCAATGAGTAGGTAACTGCTATAGAAAATTGGTACTAGGAGTGGAGTTGTTGTTGTGATAAGTCTGATTATGTGATTTTTAGTCTTTTGGAAGTGGTTTGTGGGATGATTATGGAAGGAGTTGGAACTTTGGACTAGAGAAGCCTAACAATGCTATAAACTTAATGGGCCATCCTGGTGATTTTGAAAGACCAAAATACCAAGAGAATTGTGGAGCATGGATACTCAGCTTATGCTGTTTCAAAAGAGAAAAAGAAATTTATTTGAAACTGAGCTACATACAGAAAATTGATGTGATGTCCTGACAAAGAGGCTAGCTGCATTCTGCCAATGTCCTGAGAACTTGAACAAAGATGCTCTGAGGGTGGGACCCAACCCATTGAAAGTTCAAGCTAGTGGGGGTGCTCATTCTTGTGAAAGGAAAATCCTGAAAGGAGAATGAGGGAGTTCCTTGTTCTCTAGAGTAGCAGAGGTTGCTATAGCTGTGGTCTAAGGTCAGGCTTTAGCCCCACATGGTGGAGGAACACACTCACTCAGGGAGTGCTGATTGTGGGGAGCAGGAAGTGAGTTGGGGTTTTGGAGGACCTGATGCCTGAATAAAAGCTGAGCATTTTGAGGAATGTAGTAGTTGCTTGGACTATGGGGTTGGATGCAAGTAGCATAGCTGGAGGGTCAGAACTACCCAAGCCTTTTGGGGCTCAGAATATTTCATCACAAATTCTGGACATAGGACATGGAGCTACAGGATGTGATGTTTGCCCTACTGTTTTTCAATCTTGAATTGCTGTAATATCTCCTTTCTATATGCTCCATTCCTCCCTTTTGTAATGGAAATGTTTATTTTATACTATTGTTAGAAGTATGTAACTCATGTTTTGATTTTGATGAACAGGATTCACAGTTAAGAGATTGCCTTGAGTCTTAGATGAGACTTTGGACTTTTGAGCAGTACTGGGACTGGTAAATTCTACTGGGACCTTCCTACTGCTATCCCATAGGGTCTGATGGAGTCCTTCATGACCCCACTGTGAACACCATGACACTGCTGAGGCACTGCTGAGGGTAATGGAAACTGGGGTGAAGGGATAAAAGATAAAATCATTATAATATATATGAAATAAAATTTAAAAAAATTATTTGGACCTTTAAAGTTGGGTTGGATGCATTTTGCATCATGAGATGGCCAACAGTTTACAGGGCAATAATGTGGTAGTTTGGATGTAAAATGTCTCTCATAGCCTCATGTGTTTGTGATTAAGCCTCATACTTAATCCCTAGCTGGTGCAGCATTTGTAAGGGGAAGCTTTGCCAGAGAAGGTATGTTGCTGCACTTAGCTCACTCTACTTCTATACTGTTGATGTGGAGATGGGATGCCTGGTTGTCTGCTTGTGACAAGTTTCCCCTGCCATGATGAAACTGTAAGCTGGAAATAAACCCTTTTATTCCACAATCTCATCTAGCATTGTGTCCCAGCAATGAGTAGGTAACTGAAACAGAGATTATCTTCTCCAGCAATTGTTTAATGCTTGTATAACCTTGATGTCATGGTTTGATCCAGGTGTCCCCCAAAAACAAATGAATGTGTTCTCAGTGATCGAGCCTCAGCTGATGGCAGTTTGGGTTTTACAACCTTGATGGAGCTGTGTTGTTGGGGGTGGGCTTATGGGGGCTAAAAGCCAGCTTCCCCTTGCCAGTGTTTGGCACACGTTCCTGCCACTGTTTGCAGTGCTGTGGCGGAGGTGATGTCCACCCCTCTGCTCATGCCATCATTTTCCCTGCCAGGATGGAGTTTCCCCTTGAATCTGTAAGCCAAATAAACCTATTCCTTCACTAGCTGCTTTTGGTTGGGTTCTTTCTGTGCAGCAACTAGAATGCTGGCTACAACAGTTTTGGCACCAGAAGTGGGGTCTGTTGCTGCTAGAACCCTGATCTTGTGGCTTGGTCTTTTGGAAGTGATCTGCTGGAGGAATTGGAAGGATTTGAAATCTTGTCCTAAGAGACACCGTGCAGTGCTGTAAGTACAGCTTTATGGACCATTCTGGTCAGAGTTGAAAGATCTGAATGCAGTAAGAACTATGGACTGTGAGGTTTGGCTTACAAGGTTGAGAAAGAACTTTGTCAGGACTGTGCCAGATGCAGTTTGTGTGAGAGGTTTGCTGCATTCTGCCTGCCTGTGTCCTGGAAACCTGTGCAGGGTTGCTTGACATGAAGATGGACTGGTGTGAGCAGATGTGGAAGTTAGGGAGAAATTGAAGCTTAGAGAGTAAAGTTAGAATGAAGCTGGGAACCCATGATAGCTAGAGAAACTGAGACTTAGAAAGAAGTTCAGAAGGGGCTGTGAACATGTGAGAGCGCCCATGTGGCAGATCCCAAGTGGGAATCCATACATGGCAATTTGAGGGACCAGGAGACAGAGCGGGAAGATTGGAATTAAAGAGGGGAACACACTTGGCATCTGCTGTGTGCTTTCTCATGGGGGAAAGTGAGGGAAAAGGGGGAGAGCCCACATGGCAGATTCCAAGTGGGAATTCATACATGATAAACTAGAAACCATCAGACAGTGCAGAGAAACTAGGATTAAAGAGACATTTAAAAAAAAGAGTTAGGTCTCTCTTCCCCACCCAGCCAGGTGACCTAGTGGGACTGGGAACTGAGACTGGGAACTGAGGGGAAGTTCAGGCCACACGAAATGAAGACGAGAGGATCTCAGGAAATGGAGATCTCAGTGGAAAAAAGAGACAGAGACCCACCAGGCTTTGTTCAAGTAGGTGGGGAAAGATCTGATTTATGATTATATCTGGAGGATGGGTCATAGAGTCTCCCATATCTGGGTAGGGCTGAGATTGTAGCATTTTCGACTGTGGACAGCAGGAGGCATTGTAGATCAATATCAGTGAGATATGAGTTCAAATACAATTTAAGAGTTTTCATTCTTGTGCCAAGATGAGAAATTAGGTGTTTGGCATCTTCCGGTTTACTCTGGACCTCCATTCCTGGTTGAAACCTGCCTAGCTTTCTACTATTCTGTCTCATTCCCCCCTCAGGTCAGGAAACTAAATGCTGTTAAAGGGGAAATGGGAAATGATGACCACTCTTAACTTCTTCATGCTTAATAGGGGTGAAGCTAAATAGGAGTACAGTAGTCAAAGCCTCCCTCAGGAGGGGGCACTACACTAGAGGCTCAAGAGAGAAACCTGGATGCTGGTCAGATACTTGATTGCCATATGTATGTAGGTCTTCCTTTTGTCCCTGATAAAAACATCTAGGAAGAGTAAAAATTATAACAATTTAAGGTAGTAGGAAGTGATTTTGTCTCATTGGAACAATTCAGTAGTTTAGGTGGATGCTTGGCAAGGCAAAGTAAGATCAACATCTATTAGGAGACATATCTGTTTGAAAAGAATTTTGAATTAAGAAGTCTGTTAATAAGAGCCTAGGTTTATTATGAGAAAACCTGTACAAATTTGGCTATCTTTAGCTAGAATGGCTTCTATCTCAGTGTCCCAGGCTTCAGAATTAATATTGTTGGCTCAGGGGCCAGGAAAATGGATGTCGCTGGTTTAACCTCACCCTAATAGCAGGAAGATTTTGACATAATTAAAAAGTTATGGGAGAAAGGTAATTCTCCCTAGTTACAACTGAGAAGCATGAGAAAGTATCTTGTCTTGAGCTTGTCACTGTTTGGGAAGAGAGCTGGTCAGAGTCAGAGGTTAAGACTAGAATGGAGGCATGGAAGCTCTGGGGGTTAGGAGGAGGTATCAGGATCTGGATACTTTACTTTCTTTTAAAAATGTTTTTATTTTTTATTTGAATGAAAAGAGAGGGAGGGAGGAAGGGAGAGAGAGAGAGAGAGAGAATGGATGGACCAGGGCCTCCAGCTACTGCAAACTCCAGATGTATGTGCCTTTTTGTGCAAGTGCCTTAACTGCTGAGCCATATCTTCAGCCTTCTTTATGGATCCTTTATAATCTATAACTTTGGGGCCAAGCAGTTCTTTCTAGAGTACTGCCTTCTTCTCTTTGTCCTTTCTTACTTAAGAACTCTTCTGCTTGCTCTGTCCAGGCCACATACAGAAAAGGCCTTTTCAGTTTATCTCCCTGGAAAAGTCAGTTTTCTTTCAATCTGATGTACACGCACATGTTCTTGGTTTCATCATGAAACAGTTCTTTTTTAAAAAAAAATTCAGTAGAAACTTTGTATGAACAAGTCATTTGTTGGTACCACCATTTCCCTCCTCACTGCCCCCATTCCACTGAGGGCTCTCCTCAATGGGATTGCTGGTATGTACCATGTGGTTGTGGGCTATGGTTTGTGTGAGAAGCAGTCAGTCATTTGGGGGATATGTCTCTGTTTTTTCCCATCCACCTTGGCTTTTACATTATTTCTGCCCCCTCCTCCATAAAATTTCTGGAACCATGGTGGGTGAATTTTAAGTCTGCTTTAGTGTTGAGCTCTTAGCAGCTTCTGGATTTCAGCTGTGGTATGTTTTGAGTATCCTCAGCATCTGTCTCCATCACACTGGCACAGACTTTCAGGCTTGCTGAGGAAGCAGTACTCTTGCTCATCTTGCCAATTCCTCAGTGGTTTCACCTGGGCCCTAGCTGATGCATTAGGGGTGGTTCATCTTTTGTCAGGGAGTCACCTATCATTACTGGTCTTGTTGGGAGAATTATGTTGTCCTCAGTTCTCCATTGCCTTCAGAAAAATAAAAACAGATTCTCCAACAGAGTGAGATGAACATAGGTTAAATGGGATAAGCATTATTAATTTTGAGATATTATGATGGGTGTAGACTTATTTTATGCCCAAGGTTAGTGGAAGCTTCTCCTTGGGGTCCAGATTCATGGTCTCCATAAGGATACCTGATATGCAATTTGAGGGACAGATAATAGGGATGGGAGGATTTGAGGGGAGAGAATGTGAGGGCTGGAGGATATATACACAAAACTAAATCCAAAATGAATTAGTACCATAGAATCCTTACTCCTAGAGAGCATACTAAAGGATATAACCCTCCAAAGGAATATGGAGGAATCATCTGGTAAGAAGTGCCCTGAAGAGGGTGGGATGAAACCAAACCCTAAGACATTTGTCTCTCATTTGTAACTCCCAGTGCTAGAAATTGGTTACTACCCACTTCGAGCTGTTGATTGGAGAGACCTATGAGGTCCCTCAAACAAGACAGGCTTCATTCAAAGCACTTGATTACCAACCCGAGGTGAAAGATAAGACTCTATTGAACACACCACAAACTGTCAATTTACAACATCAAGAGACCCAGTTGGAACTTGGAAAGAAGCCAGTTCTCATATGGTTAGCCCATATTTTCTGGAAAGTGTTATATGAGATTCTAGAGGAAATTGGCCAACAACTTTGGAAAAATCAGGGGACACAGCTATATGAAAGAAACCAGCATGACAAGATCTACACACCTGTGCAAGAGTGGCACCCAACCTAGGTTGGTAACCAAGGGCTCTCTAATTGGTTAAGAAATATGCTCAGTGGTAAGAATCCCATCACTGGAACTGGGATCCAAATGAAAACAGTTTTATTTGAGTCTTAGTGTTGAGTTTTTGCTATATGCACATCTTAAAGAATTGCTTAGCCTGGTCTTCCTGGCCCAAGTGTGTTGTTACTGATAAAAAAAAAAAAAGTATGAGCTTGTCAGATGTAAGACTCACCCACCATGACTCAGGGAACTGAGTGGAAGAGGAGGGTGGAAAGAATGTAAGAGCCATAGTGGGGGAGAATATCCAGAGACATCGCCCCCCTCAGCAACAATGAACAAAGGGGTTAGAAAAAAAAAAGGGGGAAGAAAAACTGGCTACCTCTGGTTCAGTTCATAACCCCCTAACCTATGGACAGATTCAGAATGTGCACCAAGGAAGGACCCCAGTGGTTAGGGGACAGAGAGGAGGGAAATGGGGACACCTTTACAAGATTTGCTCATAACAATGTATATACTTATTCTTAATAAAGATATTTCATAAAAAAAGAATTGCTTGCTCCCTCACCTGGTGCACATACCATATTTATACATAAGCAGTTACTTAGAATCATGACTGCTGGGGCTATAATTTTGGAATTCCTCTAGGGTGAGGGATGGAGAGCTAAGTAGAGGAGAGTTATCTCAGAAAGATAAATGTCTGTGTTCTTTCCTTGCCCTCAGCAGTGCTTGTCTTTCTTCCTCCAACTAAATTTTCATAATTAAAATTTTTTCTCTACCTACTTATTTTTGTGGTAGTAAAGGATAAAACCACTTATAACTACATAGTGATCACTTTTTCCAGGAATTTAAAAGATACATGGTCTCCAATTGTTGGGGTCAGGTTTCTAGTTGCTGCGCAGAAAGAACCCAAACAAAAGTGGCTTGTAGAGGAATGGGTTTATTTGGCTTACGGACTCGAGGGGAGACTCCATTCTGGCAGGGAAAACGATGGCATGAGCAGAGGGCTGGACATCACCTCTGCCACAGCACTGGAAACAGCGGCAGGAAGGTGTGCCAAACTCTGGCAA
>PVHP010033526.1:0-19580 GCA_004024765.1 Zapus hudsonius
TATTGTATTTTTCTCAAGAAAAGTGATTCATATTCATAATATCCATTTCTATATTTCTTGCCACCTGGTGATATTTTCCTTCCATGCATTGGCAAATATTGTGCAGTTTAAAGTGGATCTGTGGCTGACCTGAAGTCACATGGATAATTTTATTAATAAAGGTAAGCACTACACTACACTCCCCATATGCATTGTTTAACGGCACCACGACTGACCTGACTTCACACGTCAGGAAAAAGTTAAAGAAAATGGGAACATACCTGAAGTGACTAAAATTCAAATACCTTACGTTAGTGAGCTATGTATTCTCAATGATGCATTCTCAGATGCTTCAACAACCCAGCCCATGGTGACCCATGTCTGCTATGAAGTCAGGACATAAGGCGGATCAGAAGGCAGATAAAAGCTGGGTATAGAGGTCCATGGTAGCGCACTTACCAGAATGTGCAGAATTCAAGCTTTTATCCCCAGCACTGGAAGAAAGAAA
The DNA here is from genome assembly GCA_004024765.1 of Zapus hudsonius. Taxonomy (NCBI): domain Eukaryota; kingdom Metazoa; phylum Chordata; class Mammalia; order Rodentia; family Dipodidae; genus Zapus; species Zapus hudsonius. The sequence continues at coordinate 488 of PVHP010033526.1, forward strand.
TGTGAATTATCATCTAATTTCTAGCCCAGTGTTCAGGATTTATCCTATCGCTCTATTATTTTTAATTCAGGAAATATACAGGATACCCAGAGGCATGAAGTATACATGATCAACAATATAAAGAGACATACATATGTCTCTTTGGAGCAAATCTGCTTTGTTAAGAAAAATAGCAAGTGCATTTAGGAAGCCTGGACTTCTGCATGCGTGGGAACATCCCTAGCATAGCTTGCCATTCTTGTTCAGGAAAGGCTTCTTCCAGGAATTCCAAAGCTACTTGAGTAATGGGAGAGGAGAACATACATAGGGGTCTAACAAGAGCCAGGCATGTTGTAAACAGGGTATAGCTTAAAACTGATCTAACGTGTCAGGTGATAAACAACATTCCATAAATCCCTTAGGGAAAGCTCTGTCACCTGCACCAAGACTTGGAGCATGTTTTCTTGTGGCCTTTGTGGCATCTGGCATAATGCATGAATGAATGTTCCCCACCCCACCAGACTTCAAACATTCCTGCTATTGGGGAATACCCCAGATATTTAGGGCTCAGTTGGAATATCCTGTGCCTCATTTAGTCATCTCGGCTGCTGACATCTGAAATTAGAAATACAAAAGCTGAAGCACTTCAAAGAAAACAGATTCCACTGGAATTATTATTCCCCAGGAAAAAGAAATAGTTCTTCAGTATGTCAGCTGCTCCAGATTCCAAAAGGGCCACATGTTTTGTGACAGCTGCTGACATAGGCAATTTCCTCAGATTAAATCTTCCACTATACTTCATACCAAAGCGCTCCAGCCTCTGTCTGCAGACTGTATTTTAACTCAGAATTCAGTCCTCTTCTGTTCTCTAAACCTGTGTATAAAGCAAAACATAACAACAAATCCTCATGTTTTTAATTGTTGAGAGGATGTGAGTAAAGTATACAAAGAACAGATGTGTTGACAAATTATCTAAAATGATTGTTTTGGTTGTCAGCACAGAATATTTTCCACACTTGAGAACTATATAAACTACTGAAAAATTCATTTCCTATCTCTGCACTCTGAATTGTCTGAGTTTACCTTCCAGCATCCAGCCTTACTGTTCACAATGCCTACCAAATCAAGCACAAAACTAGAGGGTTTAAATCATCTCTTTGTATACCCAAGCCCAGAAACTTACTGCAGAAACATTCAGCTCAGGAACCTGCTGGGACAATCCTAGAGACCACTTTCCTCTCTCCTTCAAAAGATCTCCCCTTACCTTATTATTATTATTATTATTATTATTATTATTATTATTAATTTTGCAATTTCATGATCATATTCTCCCTATTACCTTTTCTTATCCCACTCCTCCTGCCAACCCCTTGTCCCCACAACCAGTCCTGCTTCTACTTTATGTCATTTATGTCATTGGGGAAGGCAGGTCTTGTGCAGGTGATCACAGGTGCTGTATGTCCATGTGCATTGAGCACGTCCCCTCTAGAACAAAGTTTTTCATAGTATTCATTCCCAGCCTCTAACTCTCAGTCTTTCAACCCCATCTCCCATGATGCTCCCTGGGCCTCAAAGGGGATGGCATAGATGTTCCATCTAAATGCACTAAAGATCCCCCTAGAATATAAGAAAACATGGAACAGCTTTTAGGAATCATATCCCATATGCTTGTACTCTAGAGAATTAAAAACGATCATAATTAATCAAGAAAACATGCTACTACTCACAAAAGAAAACCACGTTTGCTCAAAGGAAATAGGCAAGTTTTCCAAACATGTGCAGCTCTGAAATACTTCTTCCAGGAAGGAGACAACAGGTCTTTGTGAGAGTGGTACTCTGCTCTGGGAAAGGTCCAACCAAGATGACAACCTCTTCCTGGAAGCGGCTTCTCACTCTTCCATAACAGGGATGATCCAAGTTTCCATTGTGTTGCAACAGACCACACAACACCACTCTCTCCCTTTCCTTGCTGAGTCTCTTCTTCAAAAGAAAATAGTCCATCTTGGTGAGGACTGCTTCACAAATGTGATTTCAGTAAACGATGAAAGTTGCCTTCTTGTATCACATTTTTCTAGAAAGTTCCCAGATACACCCAGAATTCCTAGGATTAACTTCAGTTTCAGTGTGTAGCACTACTTCAAGGTGGCTTGATTGCAATAAACAGTAACCCCAATGAGAAGAAAAATGTGTTCCTGCTTACAGAGATATTTAGTCATTCATGAGATTGAGAGGGATACATCAAGCCTTTTTTTTTCTATAGAGAAGCATCACATCTAAAGCAGAAACTTGGCTACAACCTATTTTGACGAAGTCTTGTGTTACATCTCTGAGACAGCTTGTTCTTTCATTGTAAATTCTTACTTGTTAGAAAGAAAAATAAGTAAATATCCTAGCTACAGTTAATCAAGGTCATTATAAATGCAAGGAGGAAATAAAGTAAGTCATTCCACACTAATCAGAGTGCTCAATAATGTTAAGTTTGTTTACTAGGATATGCATGTAATAAAATATACATGCATTCTGGAATATACATGTATATAATATACATGTAATATGCATTACAACATACAGATAGCTTAAAGAGCATCCAGTTCGAGTACCAGTCCTAGAATCTCTTCTGTGTGATCTCATGGTATCCCCTGGTAGATATTTGAATATACCTATCAGAGTGCTGTGTAATTATAATTATATTATAATTGTATGTGAAAAATACCCAATTTCAACCTACTTAGGTAGTAAAGATAGGCATTGGCTTACATAATTGAGCTTTAATGATGTCACCTTCTGTCCAGGTCAGTGTCAAATCCCCATAAAGGGAATCTTCCAGTGGTTACAAAAGAGCCTAGCCGCAAGCCATCTTTCTCTCCCTCAGGAACTTGTCCTGGCTCCCCAAGCAAATCCCCAGGCTTGCAGAGATATTTTACTTTAAGTCACACACATTCAAGAATAGTTTCTATGGCCCAAAATTTGAATTAGCTATTTAGCTCAGCATTGATCCGGTAGCCATGATCTTCAGTGGGAAACTGGAAGACAGACAGTGTGTAACCAATCAGAGAGAGCTCATTAAATATCCATTTTTCTTCTGTGCTAGGGTATATCTGATAGAAACTATAACAACTATATTATTCTCTATCTTACTTGAAGCTCTAGATAATTGTGTTTGCATGGCTTTTTTACTAGCAAAACATGAAAATAATCATAGGTATATTACTTTTAGTCACCCTGAAAAAAATGAGCTATAAGGATGTTGGCATGTTAGCTGTAATGATTACTGTTCTTCCCAAACAACTCAAAAGACCAGAATTAAAAGGATAAGTTGTGGCTAGGGAAGAGGTGTGTGTAGCATGCCTCTAGCTATCAGGGAAGTAGTAGCTGACAGTTCTAATTAGAAAGCAAACAATCTATTTTATGTAGTAACACAGATATTGGTCTTCAAACCCTTTTGAAGATATATATCTTCAAAACAGAGTAAGCTCTGAAAACATTCATGATATCGCTGCCACTTTTGTGCATGTAGATGGTTATTCCCATATGCCAACTGGAGTAATTCAGAACATCAGAATTGCTACTGTCCTATTCTTGTTTTGCTTCTGACTCCAAGCTTACCAAACAAAACCAAAGTAAAATCCTGTGCTTCTACCTGCTGCCAACTATGAGTTTTTATTCCCTAGACTGCATCCCAAATAATCTGAAAACTGGGATAACTGATTTCTCGGAACTGCTTTCCTGTACATTTTCTCAGACAAAATAACACCCCACCCCTTGATTTATACATGTGTGAATTTAAATAGAAACTTTGTTTCCACGACTCCCTTTCTTCAGTCATCTTCCATAGACATGTTAGGTGTGATTGCTTAAGGAGAGAAACAAATGAGACTAGAGGATTATGCTTTAAAGATACTTGCTAACACTCTTTAAAAGAGAAATTCTTTAATGTAGTTTATACTTGGAAAAGCCATAGTAGCTTGTAAGTTTCTGGATTTTTATTAAGCCTCCAGGACCAAGTTAAGTCTTAATGCATGTTGAACACGTATATGAATTTGATACTTGTTTGATGTGTTTTAATAGTAAGCATTGTAAGTGAAAATAATTACTGAACAATTGGAAAATATTTTACTTTGTTAATCAAATGCCAAACAAATGAAATCAAAGAATTTCTTGTTAATTACTTCCAACTATTTTCTAGTGGAAACATCACAGATAAGCATTGGATAGTAGAACTGAAGAGGGAGGTAGGTGATCACTCTCCCCTGAGGACTTGTGGCTGAACAGAGGGACTCTAAATTATTTCTTTAGAAACACAGCCCAAGGCTAGGCCAGCATCATTCATACACACGTGTGATCACAGTGCTTTGACACCGAAGCGTCTGATACTTATTTCATTGAGTTCCCATTCCTACATGTTCTCTAGCACATGACAGAAATGGGACTGTACTGGGCACAGAGTGAACGGCAAGAATATGCTCATTACACTGCACAGTGCTTTTCCTTTCATCCCTGATTCTATCAATTCTATCAATGGGCCATTTTATATTAATAGCAAATGTTTGACTACCATGATGAGTGTGTTTAGCTTTGTAATGAAATAAAAATTGACTCTTGCCATCAATCACACTTCTAGATAAAAGGCACATATCTCAATATCTCCACTTGATGCCACACAGAGCCCTGAATCACATTGGTACTTATTGACTACACAGCATGTCCTTTTCCGTCATAGTATGGACCGCTGAAGCACAAAGCAAGTCACAGTGTGATTGAAGAAAATCTTTTTGACATTGCTGTCCAAAAAGCCATAAAATATATTTAATTCTCAACAGTGACGGATATTTTTCAGTTTTTATGGTTAGGAAAAATTAGAAATCTTAAATTAGACAAAATAAAGCAAGTCCATACAAGCTTACTTTAAACACAGATGTCTCTCACGGATGCTATTAATTAAAAATTCCTATCCTCTATGTATCTAGAAAGAAAAGAAGTTTTGTCACTGTGGAGACTTAGATAGAGGCTTCAAGGTTATTCTTAAAAAGAAACAGAAAGAGAGAGAGAAAGAGAGGTGGGGAGGAAAAGGAAGAAAGGGAAGGAGAGAAGAGAAAAAAGGAGGGGAGAGAAGAAAGGAAAGAAGAAAGGGGGAGGGGAGAGCAGAGAGGAGGGAGGGGAGGGGAGGGGAAGGGAGGGGAGGGGAGAGGAAGAAGATGTGCAGCTTCTGCTGATTCTGAACATGACCAGCAAGCTCAGTCTCATGTCTTTACACCTTTGCAAACTCACAACTTGTCTGGGGCAATGAACTGAGTTTGTACTTGTCGTCCTATCATTGATCCTATTATGTAAAAACAAGTTTGGCTGCTGAACAGTTTGAAGATGAGATAGAATCGATTTTTTTTTCAATATTTTATTTATTCATTTTCAAGCAGAGAGAGGGAGGGAGGGAGGGAGGGAGGGAGGGAGGGAGGGAGAGAGAGAGAGAGAGAGAACACCAGGGCTACCACCTTGTGGTTCTGGCTTATGTGGGTCCTGGGGAATTGAAGCCGGGGCCTTAGGCTCTGGAGGCAAGTGCCTTGACCGATGAGCCATCTCTCCAGCCTGAGATAGAATCTTTTGTAATCAGTGCACAGTTATAAAGCCATGCTGTTCAGACAGTACACTTGGACATCCATCCATGGCTTGTTTATTTTTTCCTCCAGGGGACTTTAGTCAACTTGTTACAGCCACACTCTACATGAGCTATGTGTAGGGAATGCCATCTCTGGTGTAGCTATGTGAAGAAATAAGACTGTGGACCACATCAATCCTTTAGGAAATGTTCTCATGTTATGTATGCTAAATGTGATGGGAAGCACACAGAAGGCAATGGAAGATGTCCCCCTGTTCATTCCAGGATGTGAAGGACCATAACACTGCCCCCAATAAGTCCTCATCCATGTTAACGCATAGTGTCCACAGGACGCTCTCTTCCCATCTCCTCCATCAACATTTTTACGTAGCACATTTGTGCACGTGCCGCTTTGTATCTGATTCTTTCCCTTCTGCTGTAAGCATTATTGTCTGATCATCATCTTCTTAATTGCTGTTGTTAATGGCTGCAAAGCATTCATCAGTGAAGTTAATTATTGATGTAGTTTATCTCTGTAACCCTGCAGCAGATAACCTCAGCAGCATGCAGTTTTCCATTTTCAAAGTCTCCTTAACATGTCTAGAGCTGTCGTTTTAGGGAAGAAAACAATGGTGCATCTCATGAAAGTGCCAGGATCCTTCCAAAACAGGAAATCAGTGTCACGGATAGCAAATGTTCTGCTTTCAATGTTCTTTATCTGGGGATGACTTTTTTTTTTCTAGAAGAGTTCTTAATAAGGATTGACACCTTCCTGGTACTTACAGGTGTCGGACAGTGTAAAATTTTGGCATTAAAAATCTCACTTATATGAAAAAGATTTTTACTTGTGTCCTTATTTCGTGGCTGAAACATGATGAATAGAGTGTCCAGAATAGTTTAGTAATTTTCAAACTGCACATATTCTGTTCACAGAGTCATCTTGAGAACAGCTCATTTTGAGAACAACTGGCCGATTTCCTGACTCAACCTGTACTGTGTCTATGGATTTATTATATACAAATTGTCCATCCTGACATTGGTTTATTTACATTACATTTTTATTATTAGTCTATCCTTTCCTTGGGAAATATTATACAGTACACATGCCAATCGGTGTTTTCCTCTGCATTCCAAAAATCAATTTTATATTATTTAAATTCTGCTATTAAAAATATAGACGTCATTGCCAACTATACTATAGATTTCCTATTTGCTATGGAACAATCTCTCTGCCTCAGTTTTCACTAATAGAAGATAATGCTATAATACATGCCCAACTGGAAAAGTCTCATCTAATTTTTAAGAACTTAATTTAGAAAAGGTAGTTGTCCTACTTATGTATAGTCTCTAAGAGAAACTAGTAATAATAAACTGATAATCACACTTGGAATTTAATCAGAGTTTGGCATTTATGCTTATTAGTGATACCCAGAAATAACTTTAGAAAAGACATGGCAAAATATTTTTTAAATAATATACATGTAATCACTTCATATTTTGTTCAATATTTTATATAGCTTTTAGTTCTAATATTGCATTCTCTCAGTGAATAAAGTCTCTTCATATTTTTGAAGCCAGATAAAATGCTTCTTATGTTTGCATTTGGGTGGAATTTAATGATTATGTAGCTTATAATAACTTATACTAAACTATACTTCTAGTTATCTTCAAAATGATTATCAATATCTAATATGAGTACCTTGATGAAATTATAGATATTTGAAGAAATAAAAAGCTAAGCATCAAAAAATGTTATTGAAAATGCCATGTTCACAACAGCATATGTGATGCAAAGTCCTGAAAACCAAGCAAACACTCATAAACAAGGGTATGTAAATTTTGGTAATAGTCATGCTTTAGATTCAAGAACAGTAAAAATAAGAGAACTAAGCTTCTCATAACAAGCAATATAATTTGTTGTCTTCGCCTCCGGGGGCATCTTTAGCTGCTGCGGAGGGGTGAAGGTGAAGCGGTGGGAGCTGAGCTCTGAGGAAGGCTGGTAGCTGCTGCTCTACTCTGTTATCTCAGGGCGGTTCCACAGAGCTTGGGGGCTGACATGGGGGTGGGGGTCCTGTGAGACACAGATGCAAACAGATGTGTATAGTGTATCCATGTGGTTCTTTACTCAATTAGGAGGGCTTACATTTATAGGAAAAAGGGGGCCAAGGGGATGGGGAATAGGGAAGAGAAAAGGGGATTGGTTGGTTGGGGTGGTGAGGTAGCGGCCTGCACTGGGATAGGTGAGTATGGACAACCTGAGAATACCTAATTTGGGGGGCCTGAGTGGCGGGAAATACGTGATTCTAGCCACGGTCTGTGGGGATGGGTACAAGGAAGTTTGTTACTTGGGTCTGACACCCATTGCCAGTCATGCTGAGATGGGAATGCTGGCCCTGTGGCTTGCCCATGGGGGGTTGGGAGTCAGGGTTGATGGAGCTGGGAAACGCCTACCAAATTATTGGGTTTCACCCACTCAGACATCCTTAACCCTTTGTTCTCCGTGCCCTCACTAGCAGTGCCAACAAGCAGTGCCCAACACATATTACCAAAAATGTAAATTTTTAAAATTTAAAAAACTAGAAAATGGTTCATAAAATTATAAAGAAAAGAGGAGAATTAGCTCCTGGAGGAAGGTAGGGTGGTAGAGAGAGATGAAAGACAGACATACTGGAAATTTCAAAGTTCCCTTAAAAATTTTCTGTTAGAATTATTATTCATACCTACATGAAAATCGTTTATAATTGCGAAGTTTACATTTTTAAAATAAAAACACTAAAGTATCCAGTATGAATGCCAAACAAGAAGATTAAAAGGGATTATTTTTAGAATAAATATCCACACATAGTAACTAAATAGAAATTTTCAAAAAATAGTTAAGACATACATCTGGAACTGCAAACCAAATAAACCTCAGCTACAGCAAAAGGTTTAAGAAATTTTAAAGGCAAGGGTTTCAGAAATTTCCAGAATGTATATAATATCTTAACACAAATTATGATTTTTCCATCAGGAGAAGAAATTGCATTAGGCATAACTAATGAGGTAGACCAGCATAGGGAGGCCAGGTAGGTCTTAGCCACCAGGGACACTACTTGGCTTAAGCAATAAACACACCCTGCTCTGTACAATACACTTAGCAACCAGCATTCTGGGCCCCCCCCCACCCTGTATCAAGTGGCACACACACGCCCCTCTCCAAACAATACATACATTTTGTTCTTCCCCTTAGCAACCATTCTTCATTATCACTGCCTAGTCAAATGTATTTTTAGATAGATCAGGGATCTGAACAGCAGCTCAGGGTGTTTGGGGGCGGATCTAGCCTGGACTGGTTTGGGATTATATACAGTAAAGCAAACTGGGTCCTCTAAATGACCTAATAGGGAGAAAACTCTTTCAATCTTATGCCTTTCATAATTGGGTGTACATATGATTAAAATCAGATGCATCATGGAAAGAAACATGTGCATAAGAGAAAATGTGACATAACCCACATCTGTCAATCAAACATAGGACCACCCAAACTACACCCCTAACAATAAGGCCATCCTCCCCTAAGTATCCTATAAAGAGAAGCCCCAGACTACTTCCATGGTACCCTTGAGAACTCTCCACTCAAGACCTGCTGCCCCTTTGGCAGTGATTTCAAACCTGTACTGTTGCTTTGCTCTTAGTAGAGTCTTTCTGCATAACTACTTGTGTGTGCCTTTCTTCATCTCTTTGAATAAGATACCAAGAACCTGAAAACACCCAAAGACCACCAGTAACAATAACATGTTAAGAGAGATTAATATCTTTAACATCTTTATACCGTTATGAGGATAAAAAGACGAAGAAGACATTTCAATTTATAAAACAAAGGTTTTTAATGTCTAGAGTTTTTAAATTTAAAATGAAAAATTTTTAAATTTAAAATTTAAATTTAAAAATTTAAAATTCTTACTCTAATTTGTAAATGAGTAGATTCTTATTGAAACATACAAATTATTTGAAGAATCTTTACACAATTACATGATTTTAAAATTTACTGCTTCTGGATGTTAACGTTCCAAAAGCTACTTGTCTTGTAACAAAATTAAAAAACCAAAGTTGAAAACCACTCTGGGAATAAATGGGTTTACAATTTCTCCATTATCTTACTTCTGGTGTATTCAAATTCCATCCACCTATTATGAGGAAAAGCCAGTAAATACCAGTTCACTTTTTCCACTAATCCAGAGGGCAGACAAACCCATCATTTTGCATAACGTTATGTTTGCCTCTATTCCATTTCTTTTTGGCAAGAAGAATATTCTTGTGAAAGGTGACCACAAAGGCCATATTTGAAGTGCAAGATCCACAAGAAAATCCCTATCCATAGTTTTGTCATGAGATTGGATTAAACCAAAAATCACAGTGGTGTTGATTCCCATCAACTCAAATTATCCAGGAGAAAATCATCACCTGTATCCTTGGAATGAAAAATTAAATTATGAAAAATGTAAAGAATAAACCTTTAATTTTCAGATCAGAATGCTAAAGCCCCCAGAAAACATTTAAGCCATAGGTGAAAATAAAAACCATTTACAACATGACTATTGAATTAAATATATTCTTAAAACTAGAGATTTAATCACAAACATATTTCTCTAAGGTTATTAAAAGGGTATTAACAAGTATAAAATCTATCTTTTGGATCATGAAATTAAGCGTTGACGACTCATTTGCTTCATTAGTGTAGACTCAGAATATATTTAATTATCAAGTTATTTTTTAGTTATTAATTTTATTTTAATGTTGTATCAATAATATTTTTGAGTCTAGTAAAGCAACCTATGAACATCTTCTAGTATAATATCTTCACACTACATTTATCCTATCTGAATAACTAACTGAAAGCAATAATTGACATATGAATGATTAAACCAAATCATTCAAACAAATATTATTATAAATTTTGCTATTTTGCACTAATATTCAACATTTGGTAAGGCTAATTATTTGCATTGGTATTTATTACAAATAAAAGACTTTGAGGGGGTAAATTTCTACATTTTTATGTTTTTCCCTCTCATTACCATATATAGGGTGTCATGGTTTGATCCAGGTTTCCCCCACAAACAAATGAATGTGTTCTGGTAGACCGATACTCAGCTGATGGCAATTCGGGAATTAGAACCTCAGTAGAGCTGTGTTGTTGGGGCGGGCTTATGGGGGTTATAAGCCAGCTCCCCCTTGCCAGTGTTTGGCACACTTTCCTGACGCTGTTTGCAGTGCTGTGGCAGAGGTGATGTCCAGCCCTCTGCTCATGCCATCGTCTTCCCTGCCAGGATGGAGTCTCCCCTAGAGTCCGTAAGCCCAATAAATCCATTCCTCCACAAGCCGCTTTTGCTTGGGTTCTTTCTGCGCAGCAACAAGAAAGCTGACTGCAACATAGGGTATATTGGTTTTCTGCACACTCTGCGAGTGGATGTATTGTTGTATACAAATATGGTTGAGGTAGAAGTTTGGGTCACATATAGATGACCACAACCACATCAAGGGTCTAGGTAGAATAATTCAGTTTGTGAGAACCAAAGATAAAATTAAGACTTAGTGAATGAACTGTGAAACATTACTGTTTTAAAGAGCAGTGCAATTATTTTCAGTAACTGGCCAAATACAGCCCATACAAGAGGCATGTAAGAAAGACTCTAGAAGTTCAATGTAGCTTAGGCAGGACAAACAAGAGCAAGCTGATGACAAGCCATATATAGATTAGATTTTAGAAAGGGGGGCAATCTTCACTAGGAAACTCTTAGGAAGCAAAAACCAAGACTACTAGGCTTAATGGAAGGAAAAACTTATTCTACAAAAGACTGTACAAAATCTTAGAGAGAGAGAGAGAGAGAGGGAGGGAGGGAGGGAGGGAGGGAGGGAGGGAGGGAGCTACCAGGGCCACAGCCTTGAGGGTCTCTGGCTTATGTGGGTACTGGGGAATTGAACTGGTTAAGGCACTGGAGGCAAGTGCCTTAACCGCTGAGCCATCTCTCCAGCCCTGCATGCTTTTCTAATTCACTTAAATATTCATGTTCTTTTATAGGGCAAATTATTTAAAGTCATATTAAGTGGTTAATAATAACCTTTCTTGGCAAAAACAAAACGGTATTTGTACACAAATTATCTTCAGTGTATGTTATTCTAGAAGCTATTTTATTTCTTTGTGTTTAACCAGTTCAATCTAGTATATGGTAAAGGTGTGTGTGTGTGTGTGTGTGTGTGTGTGTGTGTGTGTGAGAGAGAGAGAGAGAGAGAGAGAGAGAGAGAGAGAGAGAGAGAGAGAACACAGATTTGGACAACTGGGCTAATTATTGGCATTTTATAACAAAAGCCCAAGGAGTGCAAAGGTCCAAAAACTTCATTTAAATATATCTTAGATCAAAGCAGAACTCATATCCCAGTTGTCTTACTTAGAAGCATATTTTCTTAGGTATTTAAGAAGCTTGGAAAGCAAGCATACTATAAAACCTAAAAACCTAGCCTGGGTCTTTAATCTCAATGATGTCATCTGTGTTTTTGAGTAGATCAGGCCATCCTGGCTTCTGGCTTCTGGAATTTGGCTGTGGGATAAAAGAAGACAGCTCTTGGGATGTCAAGGTTTTGGTGACTTAAGTGTGAATTAATGACTCTTGTTTTCAGGTTGTTCTTATATGAGCCCACAGGCAAATAACTCAAAGATTGTACATAGGTTCTTTAAGCCAGGTTCACATGGAATGAACTGTACAGACTTGTTGAGCTCCTGGCTGGGTTTGCACGTGTCCTTCATTAAGTCTGTGGATTAGCCTGAAGGGTTCTGCTTGTGCAACCTACTTGCTTGATGCTTTGCTGTCAAACAAAGGGTTTGTTTGTTATCTAACTATGCTTGTTCACACACGTGAAAGACAAATGTAAACCTCTCAAACTCATGCTCCTAGCTCAGAGAGAGAAAGAGAGACAGAGAGAGAGACAGAATGGAATTACAACATACAACTGTAGCCTTCAATTTCCTATTTTCTTTTGTTCACATAACTTCAGGATGTTCTTTTTTTGAAAGTATTTTATTTATTCATTTTCAATCTGAGAGATACAGAGCGTGAGAGAGAGAGAGACAGAGAGAGACAGAGAGAGACAGAGAGAGCGCACCAGGGCCACCGCCTTGTGGGTCTGGCTTATGTGGGACCTGGGGAATTGAACCGGGGGCCTTAGGCACTGGAGGCAAGTGCCTTAACTGCTGAGCCATCTCTCCAGCCCCAGGATGTTCTTTTAGCAAGGATCATAAAATGTAAAGATATGTTCTAATCAAGTCATCAAATTATTGGAAGGATACTAGAACATCAAGCAGTCATATTTACGCTGTGCTTTACCTCAGTTTCCAAAATATTTTGGAATGCTATATCAATAATGTCTCTTAAAGAAAATTGTAAAGGTATAAGTAGAAAAAAAATCACCCCATGCTACTGCTTACACTCAGTCACGCTAGTATTTTAGACCTTTTTCTTTCCAGATTATTTTTTTCTGTGCAGGTCTGTCATCGTTTGTATTTAAACTTTAGTAACATCTTCATTATCCTTTTTGTCTTATAAGCGTTGCCTCAACAATTTTCAAAACATATTAAGAAGGGTGAGGAGATGCTCGGGGCTTAAAAGTACCTTACTTTCTTTTTTAAATATCTTTATTATGAATAAGCATATACATTGTATGAGCAAATCTTCAGAAGGTGTCCCCATTTCCCTCCTCTCTGTTCCCTCCCCACTGGGGTCCTTCCTTGGTGCTCATACTGGAACTGTCCATAGGATAGGGGGTTATGAACTGTATCAGAGATAGCAGGTTTTTCTTTTTTTCTTCCCCCTTGTGTATTGGGGGGGGGGGGCGATGTCTCTAGATAGCCTCCCCCACCATGGCTCTTACATTCTTTCCGCCCCCTCTTCCGCTCAGTTCCCTGGGTCATGGTGGGTGAGTTTTGAGTCTGCTTTGTTGTTGAGATCTTAAGTGTCTCTTGCAAAGCTTGCTGGCCCAGGCATTATCAGCAGGGGCAAGAGACCCTGGAGCATCCATCACACCCACACCTGAACAAATAAATAAATAATTTTTTAAACATATGATTGCCTTACTCTTTGTTTTATTAAACAAATTTGCATTAGCTCCATAACACAGTCTAGCTCCATATCTGTAACAAGATGCAACATTGTAGCTCCCATGCACATGGAGACATGTTTGTAAGGAAGGAATTAGAGCATTAGAACTTCCATCCTGTATGGCTTAACATGCAAGTTTTTATCCACTCATATGCCGAGTAACATTTGTATAGTTCTAGTGTTGGATTATTATAAATAATTATGCTATGAAAAAAACAGCAGTGAATTGAATATTAGGTAAAGGATCTTGTTATGATGACCTTCAAGTTGCTGCCATAAAACGCCTGACCAGATGCAGCTGGTAGGAGGCAAGGTTTTATCTTGGTTTACAGTCTCAGGGAGTGGTTTCACCATGGCAGAGGTTGTACATCACATCTTTCCAGAGCAGCTGGCAGAAAGCAACAAGAGTGAGCTGTGTGTGCTCTGGGTTGGTTGTAATACCCCACCCCCAGCAGCACACCTCTCCCAGCTAGGAAGGACCCACTTGCCAAACTACCACCAGCTGTATTCAAACCACATGAATCTATGGGGACATCTACTTCCAACCACCAAAGATTTTATACTACAATTTTCATCTGGTCTTAATATATAAATAAGATTCATAATGTTATTTTAAAAATATAAAATAGTAAGGACATTCCAAATCTTACTAACCTATTGTAAAATACATTCTGAGTCCAAAACATATTGTCTAAAAATACAATGTAAAATATTTGAATGCTCTGATTCATGATTAAGTTCTTCAGTTATGAATGGCTAGTGTGAAAATGATTATTAATGCATTTAATGGGTTTGGGGGGGTTCAAGGTAGGGTCTTGCTCTAACCCAGGCTGACCTAGAATTCACTATGTAGTCACAGGTTGGTCTTGAACTTATAGTGATCCTCCTATCTCTGTCTCCTGAGTGCTGGAATTAAAGACATGCATCACCTCCACCAACCCACAATGAATAATATACACTATACTTGATTGTACTTACATGACTGAACAGTAGTGCTTATAGTACAAAATTACATTTGCTAAAGTGCATAGAATGTTAATAATTGTTTTAGTCTGCACGAAAATGTAGAAGCAATTTATTAATCAAAGGTAATCATCTCAGAAACCAAAGAAATGTTTTCTTCAATATTTAGATAACCCAAAGACTTAGGATTCCTCGGAATGTACTGAGGGCTTAAAATTAATATATATTTATAATGCTTTATTCATCACACCAAAAACAAAGTTTTGATTTAAGTTGAGAGGTTTTATATGCTTAGATAGTATATATCTTAATTTTGTTTAAAAAAAAACTTCTTTTATTTAATTTTTTGCCTGAGAACAACAAATGTATTATTCTAGATAGGATAATATTATACATATACTTTCAATAAGTATGTCACTTACATATACAGCATGAATATTATTGTAAATAAATGTGTCACATAGCTCTGAGATATAGAACAAAATATAAGAACATCCTACATTACTATAAAATTCTGATTCTCTTTAGTTTCTTTCTGTACAATATACACCTGCCCCTTGATTTTTTTTCTTAATTTCATTAGATCATTATTTAATATAGCAAATAACTTCCAAAGAATAATTTTAACAGTCACTTTACATATATTAGCTACAAATGTCTATGTAATAATTCACTTAAATTTTGAAAACAAGCAGTATTTAGAATATAATAAAAATATATATATTTTAAAAAACATGTGCTCACTTTGCTTATGCCATGAAATGATATCTAAACTAATTAAAGCTTATATTGTAAGTTTTAAAAATAGAGATTCTTGGGTACCAACATTGAACCTCAGAGCCAGTGTGGTGGTGTACTCCCATCATCCCAACACTAGACAAGAAGAAGCTGAGGGATCAACATGAGTTGGAGGCCAGCCTGGTATACACTGAACATTCCAAAGCAGTCTCTTGAGAGAATATATATATATGAGAATAAGGGGAAAAGGGAGAAAATGAGGGAATGATTTCAGCCTCAAGATCTCAAGACTGGACCACATTTCTGTGTGAGAGTACTTTCTAGGAAAATAAATAACTAAAAAAGAATCCTTGCCAGTTTGTTCAGGGACAAAAAATGCAGATAAATACTATTTTATAATGTCAATAACATAAAATGTTTTTCACAGTACTTTCAACACATTTAAAAAATTGTGTTGCTACAGGTTCATAAATTTCATAAACTTCTACATTTTATGCTTTAAGTTCTTCAGTACCTAGGGATAATATTTTTAAAAGGTCAAAATATTGTAAACTCATTACATCATACTCATAATAATCTCAATAATTATATAGTTATATATGTAAAGTTGTTTTAAATATCATTTTCTATATACTTAAAACTTTTCATATCAAACTGAGTGCTTATCTTTTCTTTATAATGTTAATGTTGGGTAAAAAAACTGTTGAAATTAGAATAATGCAGCTGTAGAAAAATTGATTCCTCTGGATTTTCTATTGAGATGCAACAAGGTGTAATAAAACAGGGGTTTACAGGTAAAATCTGAAACATTCACCTTTTAAGGTCTCATCCTGCCAGCCTGGAGCTCACTCTGTAGCCCAGACTTGCCTGGAACTTTCTACAATCCTCTTGCCTCAGCCTCCTAAATGCTTGGATTTTACACATGCGCCACCATGCTTGGCTCAAACCCTGCTTTCATTCTGAAAATTAATCAACAATAAAAGTTTGCTAGTTCCTGGAAGTCTTTGTTCTCTGACTACTTAAAGTTATGTGCAATCATATGCAAATCATCAACTAATTGAACAGCAAAATGAGTTACTGATCTATTTCCTCGAGCATGTACCAGATTACTTGTAAAACTCATAAGCATGATTCTATTATAAAAAGAGAGAGGGAGGTGAGCTGGGAGAGGAAAACAATTTAAATAAAAAAACTTTAATAAAAAATAAGAAAAAATAAAGCTTATGTAAATCATTTGAGCCCCTCTGAACTGTATAAATTTAAGGAATATTGTGTTCTTTCTGGGCACATGAACTAGAATATGTTACCCATAAACATGTTTCTAGTGAGGCAATATTGCCCATGGGAGATGAATACTTGTTGCAGGGCACTGTAAACTGTGATCATCACATCCACCTCTCGCACACTCCCTTGGAAATCAATGAGCAGCTGAGTCACAGTGTCCTCTTGGTATAAGTTATTAAAGTCTTTGATGCTGGATGACAGCAGAGACGTATGAAGTAAACCCACTGTCATGTCTGGGAGAATTTCTGTCAAAGAAAGTACAAAGCATTTTTTACAGTATTCCATCTATGAGCTCCTGGGTTTTTGTTTCTTCTCCTTTCCTAACGAAAAGAAAAAAGCAAGACATCAAATAGGCATGGAGATCAAATAAGAACATATATGAAAGAGGCTTGGAAACTGGAGTTCTGCATAAATATCAAAGCTTATAAACCCAGTGATCATCACATGTGGAAGAAATGTGATTATGTCTTCCCTCATCAATATTCACTATCTTCCTACCAATTTCATCACACACAAATGAATTAATTTAACTTTTTTCCTAAAAGATGAAGTCTAGGTAGTCAGGGTATTACTTGAAAAAGCTGTAAATCAATGCAAATCAAATAACAAACACATGCCCTAAAATAAGAAAAAAATGAAGAAGGAATTGTCATACCAATTTTGGTTGCCAAAAGAGACACATTCAAGACAATCAGATACAGGGAAATTACACAGTTGAAGCTTGTCTGATTTCATTCTCTAAGTCCTCTGACTGTCCCTCGTAAAAGTCAGTTCTTTCTAGGTTTGGCACAGTGGTTGTTTTATTTTATAAAGCATTGCTGAAGAGTTGCATGTGTATCAGAGACGGTCCGATTCTCTTAAAGATCCAATTTCTACACAAAGCCAACCTCCACAGCCTATAGGCTGCAAATCTTTCAACAATGGAATCTTCAACTCAAAGTCCAGGGAGTTTAGAATAGCTGTGACTTAGAGACGGGTTCCACTTGCTCCACAAGATATGTTTATAGTGTTCTCAGAAGCCTGTCATCTATGAGTGCACACTGTAAGAGTGTATTTCATGGACTATCCGTCTTCAGCAAATCTCTCCAGATTTTAATGGGTATCTCTTTGCTGGGGAATCAGTGACAGCTTGCTGAAACTTAATACTCTATAAATGAGCACAGGGAACTCTTTCAAAGCAGTGGAGAAATACTGAGAACTAATTCAGAACTCTGAAACTCTTAAAAGTTTTAGAGGTATGATTCTATCCAAGGAAGAAATTGAATGTTCATTTGCTAGATTAGCAAAACACACACAAAAGGCAAGAAAACTATTTGAAATTTCTGCTGAGAAAATTATTTTTCAGCCACGATTCTATGTTCATAACAGATTTCACTTAAATGAAGACTTCCAAGGTTGCATTCTCCTTTCTCATCCAGGTTCTTTTATCTCGTTTTTGAAAGACTAGAGAATTCTTCTCTAGTTTAATTTTATGTAATTTTCTTGTCTGCCTTCCAAAGTTATAATCTCCTTTAGGACTGATGCAGACATTATAAAATCTTTGCAGCTTTTGTGCCAATATTACCTTAGCCAGACTATGTGTCCATCTATAGAAAGAGGAATGATTTCAATAGTCTCCATGGGATGTCACCTCAGTTACCATCTAATAAATAGGTACTTTAGATTCAGTATGCAGTGCTTATTTTAATTAGACATTTTTTTGAGAAAGGGTCTCCTATAGCCCAGATAGGCCTTGAACATATGATCCTGTTGCCACTGCCTGCCTGTCATTTGCTTGGTGGCACATCTTTATTTCACAAGTGCCTTTCTCGAGTTCCTAAAAAAATATACATTTGCTGTCACCTTGTGTTTAAGTTTCAGAAAAATTAGGTAAGACACTGAAACTACAAGAATATGGGAGCAAAAGGACTGGAGGAAAGAAAGGGAGCTGGGTTAGGAGCTGGCAGAGCGATGGGGAGGAGGCACAGTGCAAGCACCTTGGGGGTACAGATGGGGTGAATCACTGTGTTCATTCCTGACTGTCCAGTTCAGACACACACCCACTGCCAGAGACAACAGACAGTTTCAAAGCCTTCTTTTGAAGAGAAGATAATCCTATCAACACCACGAAGTTCCATTATATTCAAGAGTTACTGATGCTATCAGCAACTGTGGTAGAAGCAATTTTGTACTTTGGTATATTTGCAGGAAGACAGGCCCAACTGAGTGACCTCTGGCAGACAGAAGATATAGAGAAACTGGAGAAGACCAGTTTTAACCTACTTGGCAGTTACACTTGGCTTTGACGGTCACTTTTCCTTCACCAGAGGACATGGAGAGGAAGGGCATGGGATGCATTTCAGAAAAAACACAGAAGGCAAGGCTGCCAGTGATCAGAGCAGCCATTCAGCGCACAGCGCAGGCA